>JBBYHO010228317.1:0-34178 GCA_038382025.1 Adansonia gregorii | reverse complement strand
TAAATAAAATCATCTAATAATAGTTTGGGTTTTTCAGTTATAAATTCACATTTTTACTTGTTTTGGATAGCATTAATTGCAATTTGCGTTTTAACGGGTTCAAGCATTTATAAGTTTCAAATCATGTCAGTTTTGGGTTTCTCACATTCGGATATATTTGGATTTGGATTTTACTAGATTCAAAATTTTTAGGCTTGATTTTTTTTATTTAAGCCTTTGACTTTTTAAGTAAATTTAGATTGGAGCGAATTTGATCTCGAATTAGCTTAGAGGCTTTCTAGTTCAGTCTTGCTTTGCTATCTCTAATTTTAAACTAGTTAAATACAAGTACCCCAAAATTTAAGCTAATGTAGAATATTTACATTGTAAATTATCTTCCTTGTCTAGAGATTGGTTTATAGACCTAATCTTTGGAATATGTCCCTCGACTCCAATCATTCTTTTTTTTGTCCTTTCCTTTTATCTTGAGCAATTGTGACCCTCTTTCTTGTAGATGTTACTAATGGTTCAACTACAATTGATGATGGAATTGGAGCTATTGATAGAGGTGGCGGTTGTGGTTATGAATGACCTAAAGCACTTTTTCTTTTTGTTTGTTCCTACTATTTTGAATGCTTATTGTTGTTAGAGCTAATGATGGTTAAATAGGTGAACAAAAGGACCATTGAACTTGAAGCAGATATCAAGATTCTTTATGTGTCAATAGTTTTCTATAGTTAAACATCCTAATCAAAAGTTAGTTTATGAAAATATTATATAATTGAAAATCATCAATAGCATACAACAATATGACACTTATTTTTATGTTTTCTTGTAATGATGCAACCCTATCCCTTTATCAAATGATTCTTTATCAAATATGTATATAAAATTAACTTGAAATGTAAGTGCACTCATACTAAACTTAGTCAAGCAAATAAAACTGTAAAGTTTATATTATGAAAACTTTTTTATAGACTTCAATAAAAAACATAAGAAATAAGAACTTTTAACTATTAGCATCATTTCTAAAACAAATAAATAAGTATGATATGTAACTTACTCTTTGACTTTTAGGGCATCTAGCCTTATTGTGGCCTGTCTTTTGATAAATACTACAACTTATTGCTTTTCTTATTTTTGACAACCTAGTTTTATACTTATTTGTTTTATGATGATTTAGATTATTTTTTTTAGTCTTCTTGGCATCTTTTTAACAACTTGTGTAAACCATGTTTCTTCCACTCACTTAGACTATTAATTGGATTTAAGGTGTATTTGTATATCCTCATATTTTATCTTAATGGTACCAGTCATGGATATAATCCTTTAGCTCCTCTTTATTGTCCCAAATAGCATAAATGGCATGGCAGCATGGTATGCCAGACAAATTCCTTGCTTGAAATGCATTTTTTTCAGGTCAATTACATATGATTGTTTCCTCTTTTAGTTTTATATTTAACATTACCATTAAAATGCACATGTCATTATAAGCTTAGTCCATATTTTCCTCAAACTTTTCTAATAATAAATGACCATAATTTCTTCTCTATTTGTCTCATTTCATTCTCTTTTCTACAATTCTCTTCATTACAACCATTCTAAATTTTTCAAGCTTTTGCATTACTTAATTGCATTTGGCTTCGACAATTGAACAAAAAAACTGCATGAAGATTATTTTTGACAATATAACATTTTATTTCATCACTAAAGTTGGCTTTGCAGTAATAATGTAGGGGATAGTTATTCAATGAATGTTTTATATATTACAGCTTCATATATTTTTGAAAATTAAGCTTGTGCTGTAGATTTAGCACACATCTAAAAATAATTTATTTAACACTTTTCCCTTAGTATTTTTACTTTAATTTATATAAATATGTCATGCACATCTTTGTTCTACACAGGGAATTAGCTTTTCTAATATAGCTATCAATCCTTATAAAATAGAATCATTAAGCAATATAATAATGTAAAATTAATAAAGAGTAAAAATAGTTCAAGAACAATAATTACCTTTCTTTATATCTATCATAATAACCTATCCCTTTCTATTAGATTTCAAATTTACATCTTGCAATAATAATTTCAAGAACAATCTTCAATCATGTTTATTCTGACCTTCCACTAATGCTTAACAATAAAGAATATTTAGTTATGTATTTTTACCTATTTCTATTAATCGTTCACTTTTAATAAATCTTTCTGAGAAGCAACCATTAGGCCTATTTTATATATAAGCCCCTTTAGGAACTAATCTTTCAGTGCCTAAAACATGCTTTTCAACATAAGTGGTGCATTTGGCATAATTCTTTAAACTTTCATCTTAATTCTTTTAAGTTCTTCTATATAATTCCATGATTGTATTCCCCTTTGATTCTATTTTTAATCATAATAATCACAATTTTTTGCTTTTCCTCGCTTTATCAAGCTTAATATATGACCTCCAAGTGCTTTTAATATCTTTGCTTAACTTATCTAGCGTAATTCTTGGGCTATAAATTATCTTATCTCTATACAAATCAACTAATAACTTTGTTGTTACCATTATCAAATTCAATACCTTATTATTTTAATAATGAAGGTTATAAGATTTCACAATAAAACTGTTACTACTGCCAATCATTAAATACATATATATTCCATGGACAACCATTAACACATTGCCTAACTTGATTATTATTAATTTTTATAAAAGTAAATATCATTACTTATCTTAGCAAATACTTACTTATGGCATTTTGAAACACTTTGAAATTGTTTTAGACCATTAAATACAAGACTGGCCTCAAATTCAAGCTATAAAACTCTTGGATCATATGTTATATACCTACTTAGCCTTTTATAACTTTGAACTCATCCTAACTATAAATAATTTCAACTATTATTATCATCATAATTATAACCTTCATTTTTTTATACCTAAAGTCTTCATTTTTCATGTTTAATTTAGTATTCACCCTATCCTATACTTTTTTCATCCTTTTTCTCTTAATATTTTTCCTCATTATACTTTCTTTCTCATTCATTCATTTTATTATTCCCCAAATTTGTTTGCTATTTTGCTCCAAGTAGCAAACTCAACTTTTCACTTAATTATCCTTATTTCATCATTATCAAACAAACAAGATAGTCTAAAACCAAATCATTAATCATTCTTTTTATCATAGCTTTGTTTTTCACCATTCTTTTCATCAAAAACTTTATTAGCAACTCTCTTTATATTCCATTTATTAGTGTACATTGTCAGTTCTATCTCATTTAAACCAAGAATGAAATTATACCCAAATTCACTCCCACCAATATTTAACCCAACATAACTACCAAAAGCATCTTCAGTAGATATATGGTTAATATGTAAGAAAGAAACTTCATATTAGTGTCTGATATGGATTCTATTTCTAATAATGGTTTACAAATTTTATTTAGGATAGATTGACCGACTTTGTATTGTATGTTTAGGTTTAGACTATTCTTAATCCTTCTTCAAACTCTTTACCATTAAATGTTACTCATAAAAAATTTTTCTATTTTATGAAGTGTCAACAAGTTCCATTAACTAAAGGTTTTTTTAATCTCTATTGTACATTCTTATAGAATTCTACTAATATATCTTAGCTTAAAATCTACCAATGTATCTTAGCTTAGGATCTTTAATGAAACTCCTACCATATGAATGGACAAACACCTTTTTGATTTAACATAACATTGTCTATTATCGTCCATGTAGGAAAAAAACCAAAAAATAATAACAAAGTAGACCATAACATAAAAATTGCAAACATAAAAGAACCATATGTAGCAATAAAACAAGAAAAGCACTAACATGTTACATGCATAACATGAAGCATAAGATAAAACTTTAATAAAATATTCAAAGCCATTTTATGAATTAAGACTTAAAGGATATTCAACAATATCTAGTTAAATTTTCATTAGTAAAATAGGTAATCAAAGAAGTCCCTAATCAATTTGTTAAGAAAACTTATAACTAATCATTATATAGATATATCCAAATGAAAGCCATTTGCTATTTTTATGGCTTTTTATCTTCTTGTTCCATAGTAGTCAAGATTTTAGGTTAGGAACAAAGATATGAAAATCGTTTTCTCTTCAATTTTTTAATTTATATATTATATTTATATTTGGTTGTAACATGAAAAGGAGTAACAGCTTTTGTTTTTTTATGTTAGACAAGTTTGAAAATTAGTAATGAATTACAGTGCAGTGGTAGATATTAATTAAAATAAAATAGGGTGCCAAATTTCAATATTGCCTTATCATATGATGGCAAATTTAGCCTTTAACCCTATAATAAATTAATATTTGATACATGTTATTTACACTAAATATAATCTCTTATCATATGATTTATATTAGTTTTTGTTAATAGTCATAATATTTTTCTATTTAATTATACCTGCTACTCAGTTCATAAAAATTAAATAAAACTTTTTATTTTATTGTAAAAAGCTATTAAGAGAAATATATAGACACGCTTATAACCATATAGGTATATACTAGTATAATAAGAATTATATATTATGCAAAAAAAATTGTATATGTTAATATGTTAAAATTTTTATTTATTTAATTTCATAAATTATTTTAAAATTTAAAAAATACTTAGAATAATTAATTATTCATAACTAATATAATTTCATATACTATTTTTAACTTGAAATAGATTAATTTTTTAATAAAAGCTAAAATTATATTTTTATATAAATTTATATTATTAAGTCAACCTTTTTTATACATCTTAATATAATTTAAAGTAATATGAATTTATACTATTAAATATTATGTTCATTTTATCTAATTTGATTACACATAGTAGTTTTTTACAATAATACTAAACAATAAAAATTTTTCAAACCACAACTTTTCATAGCAATTTTCAAGTGCACTTATTCTAAATCAAACTTTTCTCCAATTGTAATAGCAATGCTAGACTAGGCCTAAGTCACCTTGTGAGATAAGTGTTTTGTTTTCTTTTACTTCTTTTTAAATTACTTTTTTTTTCTTTTGCCCTTTTTATATATCTTATTATGTCACCACTAACTCTTAGCTCTCTTATTCGGTAAAATGTGACCCGAACTTATGTTTTAGGATTTCAAGCATAGGATCGTAGTTTGATTAGCAATTGAACAAATGGCAGTGTCTTTAAGTTTTCCTATGTGTCTCCAAAATCGAAGAGTTCATGAACGTCATTCTTTAGTCTTTATCATGCATGGATAGATGAAGATCATAGTAAGAACCAGTTTTAATTCACTGGTTAAAGACAAAATCATATAATTGGAAATTGTCGAACTACTATAGGCTAAATACTTTGAAAATTGTTGAGAGTTTTGAGTATTGCATTGGTTCGATGTTTTAAAGAAAATTTCTTATTTTTTGCTTTTTTTTTTGTCTTAGGCAAATCAACATGTCTCATTCTCTCTTATTATGGCCCAAAATGGAGAATCATTTTGCATGGCTAATGGCCGAATGGAAAGTCATATCTCCTGGATAATGGTTGAATGGATCATTACTAAAAGGAAGCTTTCTTCATTTTTTTATAACTAATTAACTATCAATCAACACTTTTTTTATTTACACCTACTTAACTGCCAATAGGCAATTTATTTATTTATTTAAGCATTTAACATTCTTAAGTAAGTTAATGATGGAAAAGTGCCCATTTATAGATGTTGTTTGCAAAATGTTAGAACCTAGTAAAGGGAAGCGTGGACTAGTGTTTGCCAACATAAACAAATCAATAAATGCTTTTAGTGACTTTATTTTATCCATATCACTTGAAATGTCTCCTACCCCTACCTCTTCAACAAATAGTTGCATCTTTAATGAGATCTAAAAATGACCTGACTAGCTCGACTGAGCTTAAAATAGCTTAAACTTAAAATGACTCGAATAAAATAACTACTTGAACCTAAATGACCTAATTTCAACTTGGCTCTAATTATAAGATAAAATATAATTTTATTTTTTAATATAAAAATTCATAAAAAATATTATTTCTAAGTATTATCACCTTTTTTTTTCAAAGTAGTTATATATATTTTTTGACTTAGGGTGTACTTGGTAGAGTGAAAAGGTGAAAGTATGGATAGAGGCTGCTAGAAAAGAAAAAAGGAAACGAAATTTAGGTGTGTTGATAGAAAAGAAAAACAAGGAAAAAAAACTAGAAAGATTTTTATTTTTCACCCCCATTCACAAAAATAAATATTCCAAATTGGAAATGAAAAGAACGAAAAATGAGAGGGTTGTAAGTCAAGAGTGTTTATTTATAAAATTATCCATTATTTTTTAAAAATTTTTATTTTTGATTTTAACTTACAAGGGAATACATTTCTCATACTCTCATTTTTTTTAATCATACCAAGCAATGGATGGAATGGAAAAAAATTTTTTTTTCCATATTTTTTTATATTTTTTCCTAAGCATAGCATGGAAAGAAAAATCAGTTGTTTCCTTTTAATTTTCTATATTTCCATTATTCATTTATCCTACCAATAAAGCTTTAGAGTTTTTTTACTACTAAAAGTTATCACTTTTTTTTTTTTATTTTATATGGCATTAAATACATTTTCACCTTGTGTGCCATTAATGAGCTCGATGAGTTTCCTTTTCAGGGATTTGCTTTTAAGTTCTTGGTTGGATTTTGATTTTCAATTTGTTGCCATACTATTTAGGATAATTATCTTATACACTAATGGTGGAAAAAAAAAACTTCACATAAAGGGGCTCGTAAGGTGACATGTATCTAGTATAGTGTATTTAAAAAATTAAATAATAAATCAATGAGAGATGATGTAGATACCTAATTTGTCTGGGCCTCTATGGACCATATTAAAGCATTTCAATCATGGCCAAGGCCATTTGCCCATGTCTAGGACTAATATAGATCGTCCCAAACAAGGTAAAAGTGATCAGGAAGCCAAACTAAAACTAAATATGCAAAAACCAAAGGTATTGATACCTTTCCTTAGGGTATTGATACCTTGGCTCCAATGATCAAAATTGTAAATATTAGGGCTTATATCAATACCTCATGTTGATATAGGGGTCGGCAATACAAAAATTTAATTATAGGGGCCTAATGTATTGATACAATGTTTAAATGTATTTATACATTAGTCCAAGGTATCAGTACATCATGGCATTGTATAAATACCTTAGCATTACATTAAAAAAATCTGAGCCATTTTATTACAAAATTTCCATACTCTTTTTCTATGGTTTTTTCAATAATTATTGCTCAAAAAATCATATCATTTGAGGCTAGGTCATGTTAGATTTATTTTAAATGGCACTACACCATTTATACATTAATTTTTTTAGGCCTTATTTCATTTTATTACAAATTGGTCAATTTTTAATGTAATTAAGGGAAGACCAAGAAGGCAAAAGATGATAGGATTTTGGGACATTTCATGTGATAATTGAATATGGCCAAGGGCAAAATATAGCCTTTAAAATGGCATTTGGTTATATTAGAGAGATAAAAACATGGATAGCCAATAGGGAACTTTATTACTCCTAAATTAAAAGGTCCTTGGCCAATATTGGACAACCGTTTGCTAAGGAAAAATGGGACCATTTTCTAATGAAAATGTAGAAACAAGAAAAAAATGCCCTTTAAAGGGCTAGGGGTTGGTCAGCCAAAAGAGGGCTTTATTTTCACATGCTTACTCATTCCCTTCTTGTTTTTCTTCACATGTTTACTTATTTGCTTACCAAAAGAAATTTCCACCAGAGAAAAACAAGAAAAAAAACTAAAAAAAAGAAATAAATAAGAAAAAAGTCTTAGAAACTTAAAGCTTAAAGTTATAATCTATTTTTCCTTCTTATTATTTTCCTTTTTGATGCATTTTGAAGCATGAAAATGTCATATTAGTGACAATTTTATATTTAGTCATGCTTATTTTTTGCTAGGTCTAAGCATTTTCTTATTGGTCCTCATCTTCTTGGTGTCATTGGAAGCATATTTTGATGATTTTAGTATTTTATGTCCCTTTTTGATCTCTATAATTTTTGCCAAACATGTATTCTTCTCGGTGATGTATTTTGCTCCATGATTTATATGTTTATGAGAAGTTTCATGCCATATTTATGTCCATCTTGCATGTTCCTGATGATTTATTTCCTTTACCATGTTTTAGTTAGGATATGTTTAATGCAATGCCTATACATTCATGCTATGCTATATTTTGGTGATTTGGCGCTGTGTTGACATGTGGAGTTCATGTTTTGTTTGATGAAATGCATGCTTGAGTTACGTGCCAAAATTTGATTTTTTTTTTTAAAAGAAAAAACCCAAGTCTAGATTAGTTTAAATAATAAATCAACTATGGCATATGATTTCTTAACAAATAATGCTACCAAAGATAAGGTAAAATCAAACCTTTAAATGCTTAGATTCATGGCTACAAAGGCCAAAATAACTATGCTTTTAAGCCATCTTAAATTGATATTTAAGCCAATTAATGTAGAGCATTGTTCTTGAGCCTTATATGATTGGTTAAATTTAAGTGACATTTAGCTACTGCTTAAGGCCTATTATAGCCACTAGAAATGGCATTTCTCATGCCTCATGTGTGCCCAAGAAAGGTTCCCAAATAAAGAAAAGAATTATGGTAAAGAGCTAAAGAGCATTTGAATGTTCAATGGCCAATTTGGTGTGTTTGGTTAGCTTTGATGTGTGATTAATAAGTTGCTCGGGAACATTCTTTTGTGGACTTAGGATGGATTCACTAACACACTATTATGACCCCTGTTTTGGGCATTCAAATGTTTGAGTCACAATTGCACCTAGGTAACCAAAATCATTATTTCCTTGTTTTTAGTTATTGGCAGCAACAATAGGCGATATTAAAAAATTATTTTCATGCATCAAATGATTTTTTCAAAATTTTAAGGATTTTACCTCAAAGAAATTTGAATTAGCTTTTCAACAAGTTATCATATATGATTTTTGAGTCCATATGCAGTAGTCATGATTTTTTGATCATTCATCATTTGGAATCCTCGAATCTAATAACCAGCACCCATGACATATGGCTTTGACTCACCAAAGGATTTTTCTTGAATTTTCAAACATTTTCCATTAAAACACATTGAATTACCTTTTTTATGGTTTTTATAGCTTTTCAAGTTGAAACCAATAAGTGGCAATTTTTTTATGATTGCTACACTAATTCCTTACTTTTTGCTACCAATGTTGCATCTAAAAAGTATTTTCATCATGTGAATGACTTTTGGGAATTTTTACCTCTTTTAGGTAAAACCTCCTTAAGTTACCTTCCCAATGACATATCATTTGCCTTTTTTAGGTATGTATGAATTGGAAATAAATATGGAAAGCTAGATAGCGTGAGCTATCCCTTGCTTTTTAGAATTAAGCATAAATTATGACTTCCATATCTCCACTTTCCCAACGTGTTATGCCTTGAACTAAGTTCTTATTATGTCATTATAGGGTTTTTATTCATGCATAAGTTATATAAGGCTCGATTTTTAAGGCTTTACAATTTTTTTGAGGAAATTGATTCTAGTTTTTTAAAAATTTCTCCTTAACATAAATATCAAACTTCACCATTTTTCCTTAAAAAATTCTAAAAATATTTTAACCATTGAGGTTGAGATCTAATCTCTAAAAGTTCTAATGAAAGCCTAGTTGGAGGAAGCTGAATGGGTTAGACACCGGAATGAGCAACTAAACCTAGTTAAGGAAAAAAGAATGGAAGTAATCTATTATGGACAAATGTATTGAAGTGAATAATGAGAGCCCATGATAAGAAAGTCTTCCTTTTTAGTTTTACAAAGGTGAATTGGTGCTAAAAAAGATCTTTCCTATCCATAAGGATGCTTAAGGCAAGGAAACCCAAACTAGGAAGGATCATATATTGTCAAATAGTTTTTAGAGGAGCCTTAATCTTAATCGAAATGGATGACAATAACTTACCTAACATTATGAACATAGGCGGGGTAAAGAAGTATTAAGTGTGAAAGGGTCTTAGGATGAAAATCAGAAAGGAAATCTTATGGTCTCTAAAAGAAGGTTTCAAACAAAAACTGAAAGGGTATCTAGAAAACCCAAAAAGATTTTGAGTTGAAATCCAATAAGAGAGCTCAAAGACTCAAAATTGGGGCAACCATAATGCTCACATTCAAGAAGCCAACTCAAAAAAGTGGAACGAGGCAGTTTAAAGGGTCTTTAAATGATCAGTTGAAACTAGGCAAAATGATCATTAAAATGAAGTCTCAAAAGCATTAGGCATAAAAGTCCATGTCATGTGAAGGGATCTCGTATCTCATAAAGTCAGCCTCATGCATATATTAGATTTCAAAACAAATAAAAAAAATCAAGAATAAAGCAGCAAATATAGTAATCAGAGAAATAATTAGACTTCCCTACAGATTTTTAGGGAAAGATTCATTCAAGATATAATCATCCATATGATCATAAATTATCTTGACTTTATATGTTAAAATCTAAAACAACTCAACCTTAAGAATCTTGAAAGAAATCGGCTAGGCTTCTTAGAGAATTTCTTGAAGACCATGAGCAGCATACATATCTGGTTTCTAACAATTATCCATAAAGGTGATGTTGGAGCCTTCTTAAGGCCCAATAGTTCTTTGGTGCTAGTAAAAGCATTATCAACCCTTAACCAAAAGATAGTTTTTCTTTTTTCCCAATCAAGAACCAAGAACTATTCAAGGATGAAGGTGGCGAAAAAAAGAACAAGAATAGAAGAATAGGTGATAACAAAAAAGATATAAACCCTATTTATTTTGTAATCCCTACAAATATTTTTCTCTCAATTTAGGTCAAAAGAAAACATCTTAATTTTTCTATCCCAACAAGTTTTTATATAATAGCTTAATCCTAGCCGTAGCTTGACTCAGGATGGAAGAGTTTTAACCTAATCAAAACTCTTAAATCAAGTGAAACTCTTGTCCTTGCTTTAGTTGTTTTAATTTAACCAAACTTGGTTTCACAAACTTTATGGTTAGCCTTTATTCTTATGATTGGCCAAAATCCATCATCCATATTGAATCAAAGGTTTTGGCCTAACAAACTTGGACCATATCCCAAGGTTTTGGTGCAATTGGGGATAAATGGGCTAAACTTGTATTTCCATTTATTTAATCAATCAATTCAATTCTTTATTTGTCTAAATAAATAAGCATTATATATTTAATAAATATGATTATCAAATAATTATAAAAATTAAATAAATAAATTGGAAATGCAAATTAGCTTGTATACATACATCTCTATGGATTTTATCACTCTGAAATCCTTAAATCAATTAAAACTAATTTTAACTTGATCATAATATTATTTAATATTAATTCTCAAATAATTAATATTAAAATAATATTTCAAGGGATTTTTGTTTAAGACATTTGATAGAAAATTTGATTCAAAATCAAATCCCTAGGCTAATAGAAATCCTATTACAATTATGGCAAGGTTTATCCGCCCTTATATAACTTGTACCAATTTAGACATTACCTCAGTAAGACAATCTAATTTCAATGCCTTAAATTATACAAGAAAATATCGTTTCAACAAATCTAATTTTGTCGCAAATAATTGAACATTTAATTAAGTCTTCCATTCAAATTCCCTTTTATTTAATTAATTCATACTTAATTAAATCTCAGATTTAATCCAACAGATCTACCTTATTGTATATTACCCATCAGGTTCCCAACATGTTGGCAATGAACATAAATATTCTTGTTAATCATGTTCATAGGTCAAGAATAAGATCTAGTAACCCATCATAACCACCCAAATATTAAAGAAGTTAGTACAACCTTAAAGAAACCTTTTAGTATCCAGCCTCTCAGTTTAATATAGTCTCTTCACCATGTATCCTAAATAGAAGTGAGCATGAGGTAGCGTCTACCTAAACCTCTATCCATATTAGTTCTTACGACTCATGGTTAATGATCATGGATTTACGAGGAACAATTCCTTATAACCCATTATGCTTTGACTAAAGACTTTTATCCAATAACCATAGTCAAGAACACTCGAGTTATATCTTTAATATCACTCGAAGTGGTGAATCTTCTATGGATCATTTATTTATCCATCATATGATTCTTGCTATACCCAAAGCCACCCTACCATTACATCCATCTATTGTGGACTTGTTCATGTTGGAATCAAAGCATAACACTCATTGTATGAGATAACCTAGTTTCACAAGTCAAAAGACTATTATACATGATTGGCACATGAGAACATAGTCCATAGACACTTGAATGACTTTTACTAATTAGAGTTCTCAACAAAGCCATGTTTAGTGAACTTGTTTACAATAAACAAGTACCTATTTGCTATCCCTAAGTATCTTGTATACTTTAACCTCTATCAAATCAAAGGGTTCTATGTATCTAAGGCATAGAAGCCTAGCATATACTAGTCTTTGTGATTGTTAATGCCCCATTTGGACAATACGATGACTAGGAACATTTTTAGAAACATAGCTTTAATGCATAAGGGTCATAACATTATAACTAGTTTACTAACTTTGCAAGGACATTATGTTTCAAGTGTTTCATCCAATTAGTATTTGCATGAGTGTCAATCATGCAACTAACATAAAGGAAAACATGTCAGTAGCTTTGTAACATGTATAATGTTATTTGACCATGTATCCCATATCCTAATTCGATTGGTTCAAGGCAATACACCAACATCATGAACATCAAGGGCATTGATTGCCTAAAAGAACCACATTTTTAACCTTCTACTCTTTTACAATTATATTGAATTGTACTACTTTTATAAATGAAATACAATTACCTAATTCCCTTTCAATTTGGTTGCATCATACCTATATTGATGTTCAATTATACCTATAATTTGATTGATAATGATCGATAAACTGATAAATTAATAATAGGATGTTTTAGTATTACTTTGAAAAAGGCAAAGATTTTATAAGAAATTGATTAAGAAATACTTTAAACAAATCTAGAATATTAAAATTGATCATAACCTTACTTCAAAAGGCACTCACTCTAGAAAACATGTGCAAGACACCTTTCCTAATGAACCTAAGAAATAGAAAAAATGAGAACAACTTGTTTTCTATGAAGAGATAAATCAAAACTTTCAAATATTTAAAACCAATAGACCTTATTAACCATAAAACAATCTACATAAATGAATCAAGAAAATCACCAAACTTGATTGCTAGAATAAACTCATACAATCATGTAGTTGTATTGTTAGGAAACATGCATCCACATTTTCATACATGACATGATATAAAGTGGCTAACAGTGCTTTAAGGAGTAATTGCTAAAAATCAAATGAACATTTTGGTTAGAACTCCTAGTGCCAAAAATCTTTAAATCAGAAGGTCATCTAGGTAGAAACTCCTGATGCTAGGAAAAATCTATTATAGTTAAACTAGAACCAAGCTTAATATAGCTGGTAGTTTTAACTCTAATAAAGTTGGCTAATAATCATCCAAGCATAATAGAGCTGGGGGTATGCTTTAATGAAGTTGGCTTATCATTGGTCAAGCCTACATAGCTAGTAGGTTAGCTCTAGTGAAGTTAGCCCATAATTGATTAAGCTCAACGTAACTGGTAAGTAGGCACTAGTAAAATTCACCCATAGTTTAAAAACTCCAAGGTAGATGGCCATGTTGTAAGCTTGGTGAAGTTAAACCTATTTTCTTAGAATAAGTTTAGCCTTGAAGCAAAATTAAGGTCTTTTTCCATATAAGTCAAATTGTTTTCCTAGAAATTGGTTAAGCCTCAAAGTAAAATTGAGGTTTTTTTCCTTCTAAGTCAAACTTATTTTCCTAGAAATAGGTCAAGCCTTAGAGCAAAATTAGGGTTTTTCTCTTTTAAGTGAAGCATATTTTCATAAATATAGGTCGAGTCTCTGAAAGAAATTGAAGTCATTTTCCTTTTAAGTTAAACCTGTTTTCCTAGAAATAGGTCGAGCTTCAAATCGAAATCGAAATCAAAATCTTTTTCCTTTTAAGTCAAACTTAGATACAGGTCGAGCCCTGGAATGAAATCAATTTCTTTTTTCTTTAAGTAGATCCTAGTGATTGATCAAGCCTAAGAATGTAGTCTAGGTCTTTTATCTTTTACCTATGTCATTTTCTTTACTCTTTCGAAAACTTCATTTTTGTTGAGGAGGTTTTGTTTTCAAATCAATGAAAATTACTAAGTTTATATCTTCTTTTACAGATGCTAAAAGATTTCATCACGCCCTAGACAAGATGGCATCTCTATTCTTTACCTTGTTTTTATCTTCAATAGTAGCCAGAGAAGGGTAGTTGTAGACACTAATTTTGTCCAAACTTTTGTGGACGATATTCAAGCACTTCAATCATAGTAAGGCTTTAGCCTATACACATGACTAACATGTATCATCCCAAACCAAGGTATGAGTGATTAAAGAGCCAAAATGGAACAAAATATGCAAAATCAACCACGGATATTGATACCTTACCTAAGGCATCAATACTTTGGTTCCAATGGTCAAAAGATTAAATATTAGAGCTTGTATAAATACTTGTATCGATACAAGGGCTTAGCAACACTAACATTTGGTTTTGGAGCACCAATGTATTGATACATTAGACCAAGGTAGTAATACATAACAGCATTATATCGATACTTTGGCTCTAAATTGGAAAATTCAAGCCATTTTATTCCAAAATTTTCTTGCTCTTTTTCTATGATTTTTCTAGTAATTATTGCTCTAAAAATCATATAATTTGAGGTTAGGCCATGTTGGACTTATTTTAAATGTATACATATATTTTATTTTTTGGGCATTATCTAATTTTATTGCAAATTAGGTTAATTTTTTATGTAATTAGGGGAGGCCCAAGAAAGCAAACTTTGATAGCATTTTAGGATATTTCTTATGTTAATTAAATAAAGGCAAAAGCAAACTTGGCCCCTAAAAATGGCATTTTGGTTATCTTGGAGAGATGAATAAATGGATGGGCAGTAGGGAGCTTTCTTGCTCATAAATTAAAAGGTCTTTATCCAACAAAAATTAGACAACTATTTGCTAAGGACAAAGGGACCATTTTTTAATGAAAATGCAACAAAAAAAATTTTCCCTTAAAGGGTAAAGGTTGGTCAACTAATAGAGGGTTATTTCCTTTTCATTTTTGTCACATGCTCACTCATTTGCTTACCTTAAGAAATCTCTAGCAAAGAAAAACCAGAATAAAAAAAAAGCTAAGAAAAAAGGTTAGGAAAAAAGGTAAAAAAGCAAGAAAAATGTCTTGGGAATCTTAAAGCTCAAAAATATAATCCCTTTTCCCTTCTTATTACTTTCCTTTTTTATGCATTTTGAAGAAGAAAATGTCATACTAGTGATCCTTTTTATGTTCAACCATGCTCTTGTTAGCTGGGTCTCATGCATTTTTCTTTTAATCTTAACATTTTTACTGTTATTAGAGAAACATGTACTCTCCTTGGTGATGTATTTGCTCTATGATTTGGATGATGAGTTATTCCATATTAATGTTCATCTTGCATGTTCTTGGTGATTTATGTCATTTAACATGGTTTAGATTAAGACACATTTGATAAAATGCTTTTACGTTCATGCTATGTTATATTTTGGTGATTTAGTACTATGTTGACATGTGGATTTCATATTTTGCTTGGTTAAATGCATGCTTGAGTTGAGTGCCAAAATTTGTTTTTTTTGTTCAGAAAACCCTAACATAAGTCTACCTTCATTTAAATAATGAATCAACTATGGCTTATGCTTTTCTACCACTTGGGGTAAATTAAACTTTTAAGTGCTTGGAATCATGGTTAGAAAAGGCATAATAAATCTGTTTCTAAACCATCTCAAATGATTTTTAAGGCTAAATGTAGATCTTGGGCTCTATGTGATTGATTATGGTTAAATTTATGTTAATTTAGCTATTGTTTAAAGGCTGTTATAGCCTCTAAAATGGCATTTCTCATGCCTTATGTGTGCCCAAGATGTGTGCCCAAACAAGGAAAGCTTTCTTATAAAGAGCTAAGGAGCATTTAAATGTTCAATAGCCATTTTAGTTTCTTAGTTTGGGTTTATCATAGCATCCCTTATCGTTGACGATGAATGTGCTAACTTAAAAATAATCTTATTAGATTGATTTTAGCATGATAGGTGAAAAAGAAATGTTTCTTATCTTGAGATAGGGGAGATTGTCAGATGAATCATTCATCTGACTAATCTTTGATGGCCATCGCAAAATGGCTAAGAACTTCGAGTCACCACTGATCATTTAGGCTAAAAGTAATATGAACCTTTTAAAATCGATACCTTAAGTAATGTAACAAGATTCAATTTTTAATGTTTATGTAAACCAAAGTTTGGCAAGCAAGTCTGATAGTGATTACACATTGGTCAGGATTAGCACCTTTACGATGCCCTAAATTAGTACCATCTGGCATAGATTACCTCTATCCTGCTCTATTTAGTTTTAATTTATCATTTTTTGTATAATCCCTTTTTATGCATAAATGAATTTTTGAAACTAATAAACTCAGATTTTGTCATAAATTAGAATTTCACTATGTAACTTAAGAAGGTGACAAAAGAAGGATTTTTTATTAAAATAATTTTTGGATTTGAATTTAAAAGGGTGTTTTTTATTGAATACTAGAAGGCAATGACAACATTACCTTGAATTTTTTAAAAAAAGATTTAATTTAAAAATATTAATGCATCATCTTTACCAACAAAGGAAACATATTAGTAAGGCGTATGGAAAATCATAATGAATATTGTATAAAAATAAAGCAAACAAAGCATGAAAAGAAGGGTTGACCAAGAATATAGCTTATGGTTGTCTTTAGTTATCTGGAAATAACCAATTAACAACTTGGATATGTACTTGGCCTCATAGGATGATTAAGTCAAGAAAATTAAAGGTTAGTTTTGAAAAAAAAAAGTTTAGGAAAATAGAAAAAGATACAATCTTAATTTTTGATGAGATTTTGAAAAAGGGGTTAGAAAACCTAGTTAATGAAAAATCTAGTACTTTCTGAAAATGAGATATTTTGGGTATTTTTGAAAAAATGGTAGATTTTGATTTAAAATCGAGGAATTTCTAAAACGCTTAAGTTGATTTTATCTAAAAATGATTAAGCCTTGATTCGAGCCAACTGAGACTCATGCATTACTTACGATCCTATAAGGATATGGATCAGACTCATTCCAAGAAACCAAATGCCTCTTATGGGTAGACTTAGGATGACTTCTAATTTAACCAAGTTCTAAAAATGGGGGATAGCATTACATTATCAGACTCCCCAAGTTTATTCTTGGTTCATCCAATGTTTATGCAGGCAAAATAAGGTAGCATTGGAAGGGTAACTTAACAAGGTTTAATCAAAAGCATTAAAGTTCCCAAAAATTTGCATTCTAGGAAAAAATAATTTTTAAAGTTAGACTCAGTTTAGCACTTATAGCAGAACAGGGAATAGGTGTAGAGGACCTTGAAAAATTGCACTAAACTCATTCGAACTTGGCAAATTTCTTATCACCAAAAAGAAAATTTTATGTAATTTAAGGGAAAATATTTGAAAAATATAGATAAATCATTTTAGGGGCCAAAAACTGCTTGTAGTAGACCTCGTTAGCTAATCTCAAAGGTTTTAGATAGTACGTGATCAAAAAATCATGACTCCCTTATCTGAGCTTTTTTTAGGGAAAAGAATAGCTTGTTAGAAAGCTAACTTGATGCTATTTAAGGGATGTTATAAAATTCATAAAAATCATTTGTGGCTCTAAAATAATTTGTTAATTTGGGTTACAGTACGCCACTAGCTAAACCAAGGACTTTACAATTTTTAGCTTTTTAGACTTGAATTAGGCTTCAAAAATGTGAATTTCCAATATTAATGATCCATAGTAGTGGGTTCAGAGGCCCATTCTAAGTATTAGAGAGATTGGGCAAGTGAATGGCCTATTAGCCATGCCATTTAGCCACGGTAACTATTAGGCTCATCTTGAGGCATTTAATCGAATAATTTGCAAACTAGTTTTTAAACTTAAAAAACAAAACATATATTAACCTACTTAGCCATGAACCCAAGCATTAAGAGCTTAATTTACTCCACGATTAATGATATAAAGTAGTTAAAATCATGGACCATAATTAATCCATTTATTTGGATTAATCATAGCCTATCTTAGGGCATGATTTTCAACAATAGCTTTGGCACATAAACAAGATAGCATTTTGACAAACATATGATGAACTCAAACACATATATATGGCATATATCATCGAGGCATGATTAAGCATAAATAAATGGCATTTTTTTCATGCATAATATCATCAAAGCATGGACAATGGCATGGAATGGACTATGAAATACAAATAAGGTGAAGCATGGCATAAATCATGACATGACGATGCAACTAAAGATCAAGACATTAGATCAAATACAAAGGCTTTTCATTAAATAGGTCATAAACTAAAAATGATAGATAGCATAGATCATCAAGAATATGCAGTGATGAACCTATATAGGTGTCATGAAACGTGGCATTTGATGAACACATAACTCAAAAGCATAAAAAAATATTGAACATCAAATTTAAGCTTAAAAAATATAATATATATACCTCTCAAATCTTTTCAAACTAATCCTTAATTTTCCCTTTCCTTTTCTTTTTTTGTCGTGGCCCTATTCCTTTAGCTTTATGATTTTGATTATGCAGCAGCTCTTTTTTTTCTTAGTTATAAGTTCCACCCCTTTTTTTCCTTTTAATTTTTTTCTTTAGGCCTTTGTCTTGTGAATGTGTATAGTATACCAAAATGCAAAAAGTTGCACTTATATCATGAAGGTAATCGGCTACATAAGGTTTTGTGAAAGGGGTTTTACCCTTTATTTGGTGAGTCACCAAAATAGTGATGCCTTGGTAATTTGATTAGCTAGAGGGGTTGCCGTTGTTGTAATTCCATTGGCCATGCCTTTACAAGTTTAACTCGATTATAAAAATGCCAATTTTGGTGGGCATTAATGCCTTTCTCAAATTTAATTTTGACATGAAATGTCACCAAAAGCCTATTGTCCCTGGCTAAATAGGTCTCTTGGAATTTAATTGTGAAATTGACACAACATTATTAAATAAAATAAGGCTCGAATAAATAAATTTAATTAGCATATAGACCATATTTTATTTAAAATATTTTTCCTAAGGCCTGGCCTAAAATTAAATGATTTATGGAGCAAAAATGTCATAATTTAACCAAAATGCTTGAATGCATTATTACATTTGAGGATGTTTCGATATATTTAGGCTAAATGTATCAATAAACTACCAAAATTTATCAATATATTAGCCTATGTAATGATATATTTTTGTCCAAAAATAAATTTTAGCTAATATTATGACCCTCTATCAATAGATTAATGAAATTTATTGATACCTTGAGTGAATGTATCAAGACCCAGGCATAAGGTATCGATGCATGCACTAGGATTTGAAAATTTCTAACATTGGAGCCAAAATATCAATACCCTATGATAAAGTAATGATACCTTTAGTAAATATTGCATGTTTTACTCACCTTTGGCTCCTTAATCTCATTACATTTGCTTAGGATGATAGGTATTGGGTTTAGGCATGGGCAAATGGCCATTTTGGAAGGCTTGTATGAAGTCTTAAAATAGAATTAGGTGTCTACAAGCTTGATTTATGGCTACTAAATCATTCCAGTGCCCCTTGTTTACACCTAATTCAGTCTTGCTCAACCTGAGATAAATGATAAGAGCACTTTCATCTTCTTCCTAATTAAATTTTGACATCATAGGACCTAACTAGAAGGTTTGGAATGCCCAAGGATTAAATTAAACAAATGAAAATATTTAAAAAGCCAACATAGGGCATTTTTTTTTTTGCAATTTAGTTGAATATATCAATACATGGCCTTTATGTATCGATATTGCATTGTTTTCATGAAATGTTTTATGGATAGAAATCATGTGTGATGCCATACTTGTATTTTTTGAAAAAAAAAATGTTTATGATTGCATTTTAAGGTAATGGAAACTTTAAGGATCATTTTGCAAATTTCCTACAATGTTTTCAAGCATGTTAAGGACTACTATGAAATTTCATGCACTTTAGCGACACTTAAGTCATTTTCATGATTTAAACACTATTATGGAATTTCATGCATTTTGGGGTCATACTATTCATTTTCCATGTTCAGGGACTATTATGCAATTCAATACATATTAGGGTCATTTTAGTTACTTTTCATGATTTAGGGACTATTATGCAATTTCATGCACTTTCAGGTAATTTTAGTCATTTTTTCATGATTTCGGGATTATTTTGTATCTTTATGCATTTTAGGGTCATTTTAGTTATTTTTCAGGGATTATTTCTAATTTCATGTGTTTTAAGGTTATTTGTTATTTTCCATGTTTAGGGATTATATGCAATTTCATGCATTTTAGGATAATTTAAGTCATTTTTTATTATTTAGAGACCATTTTGCAATTTTATAAATTTTAGGCTCACTTAGATTATTTTCCATAATCTAAGGATCGTTGAGCGATTTCATTTATATTGGAGCTTTTTAGGGTTAGTTTTGTACTTTCTGTCAAAATCAACCAAAACCTAGTTTTTTAAGTTTATTTTGCACCTTCAACCAAAACCAACCAAAATGAACCTTTCAAAGGTTAATTTTTGTATTTTTCTTCAAAACAAACCTAAACCGTGTTTCTAAGCTAATATGGGAATTTTTGTGTCGATGTATGTCTTTTAGAGTCATTTTTCATGATATCATGCTAAAAATAATAATGAGTATATATTTATTGATTATAATATATATTTGTCAAAAACCCAAGGCAATTTCTCAAGTTAAACTAGTCCATAGATATACTTCTAGTATATAAACATTATCTCATCAATTATTTTAAACAAGGGAATACACTTGTAGATACCTCATTTTGTTTAGGCTAATTTTTGGCATCTCCAGACTTTATTAAAAGGTAATAAAGTAAAATAATAAAAATAAAAAATAAGGATGATTGCAGGGTGCTATGTTAAAAAATAAAAATCTTTTGGGTAAGGTTTGAAATGCTTAGGGACCATATTGAAAAATATGTTAAAAAAGCATCAGAGGTCACTATTTGAGGTATTGTCAGAGTCATTTGAGCAAGCACGGATCAGTGGTCCATCATTCCTAGACATGATAAATTTTTTTGGAGGAAACATACATAAAATCCATATTTGCATAAGTGGGTCTTGATGCATGGCCTCTAGGTATCGAGACAAGGCCACCACATCATCAAAACACCAAAAATCCTTACTGGTTTCGATACATATGCCGTGTATTGATATGCTTGCTTTTAGTATTGATACAAGGAACCTTGGTATTGATATTAGGTTATGCCATAGCTAAAAGCATGATTTTTAGCTAAGTTGTATCTGTTAGCTATATTAGCTTTGAATTAATCTCAGTTTTGATATAACTAGAACTTAAGCTTAATTAGCTTGTATTTAAATATGTTTAAGTTAGTATTTTTTCATGAATTATTTGAAAACACTTTGAAAAATTTTAGAATGTGTTTTAACTCTTTTAAGCACTCAAAAATGTGTTTTTTGAAGCATACTTTGGTATAAAACATTTTAAAGATAAGTTTTATAAGTTTTAAAGTTGTGAAAAAGTCTTTAAAATTGATTTTCTTATGAATGCATCAATACCCTAAGTGTTTGTATCGATATAATGCTTGATAGTAGCTAAATAACCTTGAAACCTAGAATTTACTATTCATGTATCAATACAACATTGTTCATGTATCAATACATCTTGAAATGTAATGATACAATAGGCTGAAGCGATCATATTTTGTATAAATGAAGGCACTGTATCGATACACAACATAATGCATCAATGCAATCTAGCAAGAATAAATGGGAATCACTTAAATGAAGCCTTCAACGGTAATATTACTCCATCAAACATTCCCAATGACCATTTTCATGATCAAGGCTATAAATAAGCATCTCCAACTCCTGCAGCAAGATAATGAACCTAAAGATTAAGCTTAGAGTTAAATTTGTCATCTCTTCATATTTCTAAGTAATTCATTGTGTATAGGATTAATTTTTCATATCCATTCCTATATTCTTTGTAATTTTATCTTTACAATTGTCATCCTTTGTGCCTAAACTCTTGTAAACACCTAGCTTTTAAAGGTTTTATTTATTTACACATAAAATCCTTGAAAAGAGAAGAGGTTCCTAGTTAGCCATTGAAAGGTAGAGAAAAGGGTTCCTTGAATCATCCTTACATGGAGAGGAAGTTAGTAGTAAGCTAAACACTGACCAGTGCTTGATCTCAGGAAGAAATATGGAGACATCAATCTAGGTTTCTATCATTATGACTGTGGATGGTACATATTAATGTTTTCTTTGAGAACTTAATATTTCCTAACTTTAATTGTTTATTTCTCTATGTTAGTATGGATCCTGCCATGCATGCTGTGCTGGCTGCTCATGAAGCTTGTTAAGCTACACTTCAAGGGTGAAAGGTAAAGGGAAAAGAAAAATTAAAGATAGCCATGTTAAGCCATCGGCACCAAAGAGGGTTACTTTTAAACCTTTATTTGTCAATTCGACCAAAGTTGAGGTCATTACTTCTAGTGGTCTCTCTATTGTAGAAGCTACTACAATTACGTCTAGTCGAGTCGAAGTTCCTTATGTTGCAAAAATCTCTACTGGTCCTTCACCCATAACTACATTGCCCCTTAGGCCTCTAGCATCTTTTGCGAAGGGAAATGGATCCACTTTAGCGAGCATTGATTTACATCCCTTAGGAACAATCCAAATTTAAGCACTAGAGTGTTAAGCCAAGGTGAGGTTGCTTGTAGGGAGGGGACTAGTGTTGTTTGCCTTACAGATATGAAGTTCTTGGCGGTAAAGAATTCGGCTGCTAATGTTGAATCAACTCTAGCTTGCATTATAGAGGTGAGTTTATTTTTTTGTATATGATAATTTTTGTCGTGCTAATTTATTACTAACTCGTGTGCTTATTAAGCTTTGCACCGTCATGTGGCTCTCACTCTCCATATACGAGACATTTTGGTTGCCCATGACAATATGCAAAAGAAAGTAGCAATGAATATAATTAACCTGAGCAAAATTCAGGTACAGGTCAAGGAGCTGACCTTGGAAAAGGTTGCATCTAATGAGTGTGCCAAGAAAGCTGAAAAAGAGTTAGTGAAGCTAAGAGCTGATTCTGAGGAGATGAAGATAAAGCTTGAGTCAACAAATACTGAAATCAGTAGACTGACGAAGGAACTAGAGGAGTCATGATAGGTTTATCTGATGTGTGATTTCGAACTAATATATGCCACAGCAAAAATCTTCGAGCTTGAAATGCAACTAGCAAGTGTGGAAACTCGCATCCAAAATGAGCTTGCCACCTAGAAGGATATGCTACTTGATCAAATGATAGCTTATAGAACAAGTATAGATAGAGCGCTCCTCATAGAGTGTAGCTTCTAAGGCGCCTACTAGATTTAAAGGACACCAAATTTTCATAACTTATAGCCCTTCCTTTGGAGTTTAATGTACTGATGCCAACTTAGCAGCAATTTGAGGAGATATGCTCTAAAGATTCAACATTTATTACTCCTATGTCAGAAGAAGAGACCAAAAAGTCAAGTGAAGATGGTAAAGAAGAAGGTGAGCAAGTAGATCCGACTTCCTTTGGTTAGGATAAATTTTGTGAAGTCAAAGGTTTTTGTAATTGTAAAAACTCATAACTTTTAGATCAAATATAAAGAATTCATAACTTTTAGATCAAATGTTTATCTTATAATTCGTATAAAGTGTCATTGCTTTTATTTGACCATGAAGGATCACCTTTTTAAGCTATGGGAAACCTTTAGACCGTGTGAGGTCTTATTTTCCATAACCTTATAAGGTCTCTGTTTTAACAGATTGACAAAGTTATTAAATGGTGATTATGAAAGGTTTTTATTTGGCCTAATGTCGACCTTTGTTAATTCACAAGATAATTGCATGTTGACCATAAGAGGTCCTTATTTAGGCCTAATATCAGCCTTTGTTGATTTGCAAGATAATTGCATGTTGACCATGAGAGGTCTTTATTCAAGCTTAATGTTAGCCTTTATTGATTTGCGAGATAATTGCATGTTGACTGTGAGAGGTCTTTATTTAGGCATAATGTTAGCCTTTGTTGATTTTCAAGATAATTGCCTGGTGAGCAAATAAACTTCTGACAATTTATTTTGCAGAGTTCTTTACATATAATATTTTTAAGTTTGATGGCATTCCATGTATTAGGCAAATGTTTACCTGATATATTTGCTAACTTGTAGGCTTCAAAACCTATCACTTTGTCAATTTATTAAGGTCTTTCCCAATTTAGAGACAGTTTTTTTTTTAACCCATGGCTAGCTCACCTTAGAATTTTTTAGGACTAGATCACCAACTTGAAATTGCATATGCTTCACTCTTTTATTGTAATATCTTGATACTTAGTGTGCTCTAATCGCCATGTAGGTTGAGGCATCTTCTTTACTTTCTTCAAGCAGGTCCAAGTTTGCTCTCAAGTGTAATTCATTTAATATTAGGTTGGTAATGGTTGTTTGGATACTGTGAACTCTAATTTTAGCTAGAATGACTGCCTTAGTACCATAAATCAAGCTTAAAGGTGTGGCTCTGGTTGTTTGACATTTGGTGGTTTTGAATACTTATAGTATTCCAGATGTTTCCTTTGCCCCTATTCGCATCATGTAACTTCTTCTTAAGTGGTTGAAGTATGTTTTTATTCATAGTTGCTACTTGTCCGTTGGATTATGGATGCGCGATTGAGCTATGTACTAAACTTATGTGAAATCTTTCACAAAAATCTTTTACCTTATTTGCAATCAATTGCTTCCCATTATATGCTATGATGATGTCAAGTACACCAAATCAGCACACAATGAATTTCCAAATAAAACTTTCCATGGCTCAAGCTGTTATTGTGGCTATAGGCTTTGCTTCAACCTATTTTGTAAAGTAATCACACCCAACAACTAAGAATTTTCATTGTCCTATTGTTGGTGGAAAGGGGCCCAATATGTCAATGCCCTACAAATAGAAGAGCCAGGGGCTAAAAATTTGCTTGAAGGCTTCCGCAGTCTGTCTAAAAATTTTAGTGAACCTTTGGCACTTACCACACCTTTGGACTAAATTGGTAGCGTCCTTCTTCATCGTAGGCCAGAAAAATCCTTTTCTAAGGGCTTTTTATGCTAGCTCCTTTCCACCCAAATGATTTCCATAAACTCCTTCGTGAATTTCTTTTAACATGTATTATGCTTCTCTCAGGTCAAGGCACCTAAGTAAGGAATAAGTGAAAGATTTCTTATATAAAATTCCATCAATAATTGCAAACATGGATGCCTTTGTTGTAATGGGGTTTTTGGTACAATGTTCTCTTGGAGAAATGCTTTTAGTTTGGCCATCCAATTTTTTCAGTGTTAGTGTTTATTTCAAAGGCATGTCAATCATAGGCTGGCAATTTGACGAATTCTAAAAGGATTTTTCCTTTATGGTCAATTTTTAGGTTGTTTGCTATCTTGGAAATTATGTTAGCTCTACTATTTTGGTCACGGTGCATCTTTTTGAATGTAACATAATCAAAAGTTTTAAATAATTCAGATACCATTTGTGGTTTTTGACTAAGGTTGGGTCTTTGACCTTATATTCCTTGTGGATATGACTTGCCACTAATTGAGAGTCAGTGTAGCCTTTCAAATATGAGCCACCTAAGTTTTTAGCCAGCTTAATTCCCACAATCAACGGCTCGTATTCTATGGTGTTGTTTGAGGTCACAGATTTGAATGATAAGGCATAATGCCATTCTTGACCGTAGGGATCAACAAAGAGGATGCCATCTCCTAACCTTTCTTTATTGAAAGACCCATTAGCATAAAGTTTCCATATGTCTTTTTTTTTTGTCACCAAGTTTTTTAAATTCACTCACCTGTTGCTATTTTCCTTTAGTGACATTCAGAGGCTTGGCAGGTTATAAGAAAGAGCATTTGGTGACAAAGTATGCTAATATCTATGCTTTAATTGTTCTTCTATGGCTGTACGCCAACCCAAATTCACTTAGCTTTACGCTCTATTGGATCATTTTTCCAACTGGATCAACTTTCCATAGCATGTCTTTTACAGGATGATCCATAAGTACAGTGATGGGATGTGCTTGGAAGTATTGTCGCAATCAGCTGACAACTATGACAAGTGCAAAAATAAGTTTTTCTATTTTGGTGTAATTAACTTCCTCTGCTTGAAATGCTCTACTAACATAGTAGATCGGTCACTGAGTCCCTATTTCTTCTGTTACCAAGACAGGTGCTACTGTTTCATCTGATGTGGCCAAATATATGAAAAAGCATCCACCTGGTTGAAGGCTCGCTAATACTAGTGGCAAACATAAATAGCACTTTAATTTATCGAATGCTATTTAGCATTATTCCATCCATTTATACCAGGTTGCCGTTCTAAGCAGTTTCAAAAAGAATAACACTTTTCAGCTAGCTTTGAAACAAAATGGTTGAGTGCAACAACTCTTCTTGTCAATCATTATACTTTCTTTGCTGACTTAAGAAGTGTCATCTTTGATATAGCTCTTATTTTTTTGGATTTGCTTCAATTCCTCTATAGGTCATCATGAAGCCTAAAAATTTTCCTATTGCTACTCCGAACATGCATTTTGTCGGGATCAACTTCATATTATGACTTTGTAAGATTTTGAAGGTCTCTTTTAGGTCGGCTATGTGTTGCTCAATTGACACTTTTTACGAGCATATCATCGACATACACTTCCATGGATCGCCTAACATGATCTTTAAAAATTTTATTCACTAGATGTTGATAAGTGGCCCCTACATTTAAGCCTGAAAGCCATAACTTTGTAGTAGAATATCCCATCCTCTGTAACAAAAAATGTTTTAGCTTTATCTCACGAGTTCATCCTTACTTGATTATATCCAGAGAAGGTATCCATGAAGGAGAGGAATCGATGTCCTACTGAAGAGTCAATAAGGCAATCTACTATTATGCCCTTTATCACTAAGTATGATTTTACTGAAAAGATAAACATTGAATGATTGTTGGATAACTTCAAATCGCATTGAACGATAAGCTTGATTGCTACATAAATCCTACTGGCCTAGAGTTTCAGATCAAGTAGAGCTCCTATCAAGGCCTATATAAAGAGGTAACATCAACACTTTTGAGGTATGAGTTATTAGAGTTTCTTAATTCTCTCTTTGTTCTTCATTCATAGTATTCTTTACTGACTTAAGCATTGGAGTGTTCCCCCAGAGTCCAACTCCAAACCTCTCTTGCCTTTACAATTTTGTAGGTAGCTTCGTATCATCCCCATTGTAGCATCAATAAATGGCACCGTTTGTATGAATCGATGAGCCACAAGCTCATCGCCAAAATCTGATTTAGGCATATAAACAACTTCGAGTTACTTAACCTATATGATTGTATATTCTCCACTCAATTTACAACTTACATAATGGTAGCTTGCCTACTCAATGTATGACTTATTTGCCCACTCCACCTACACAATCCATACCCTTGCCTAGGGGCTAGTGTCGGGGCAAGACAACAATCCCACATCGATTAGCCAAGGATATAGGCTATGGCTTATAAAGCAAAGGCCAACCTTCCCCTATTAAGGTGCCTTTTTCTCAAAGGACAAAACTGTGAAGACAGTTTGTGCATTATTCCAAAGCGGACAATACCTCATTGCAGGTGTAGTCTGATAATCTTTGCATAAACAACTTGCAATGTCATGCATCATGCTTCATTTTAAATGTTGAATCTCTTTGGCAATAAATCTTACATGATTAAATTCAAGTCTTGAAGGTACTAATAATTTTTTTTGAAAACAAAGTCGATAGTCTTAATAAATTGGTGATTATCTTTAGGGGAAAATCTACCTTCGCCAAAACATTTCCCCCACATCCTATTTGATTTCACTTCGAGTCACTTTAAAGATAAAAAAATCACAATAAAAAGTTGACCAACTAGAAAGACTCCATTTCAAGTTGCTTGAAAATTGGATAATCAAGACCCATTCTCAAATGAACTAGATAGGTCATTTGACATGTGCTTAAATAGGTTTAGAACCTTAAGAGTCCTTGAATCCTTTTAGACAACCTCTTGTCAAAGGCACCATAACCTTTCCCCAAATCTTTAACCAATAGAGAACATCACCGGAATGCACTGCTCCTGCTTGTAGAGTAGATCTTCGTAGAGAGTCCTTTATAACCATGTGAACCTTTTTTTTGGGTCAATCAAAACCTAAAGTCATTTTTGGCTACGGCAAGCCTATGCCTTTAAGGAATGCGCCTTAAAGCATGGTGAGAGAGGAATACTGAGGCATGCACTTAAGAAAAAAAAAGGAAAATGAAATTAAATGCTACATCATTAGGACATTCAACATGGTTTCTAAGAAAACCTTGCCCCAAAAAATGACTCATTAATCTACATATGTTGTAACATGGCCCAGATACGAATCCTGACTAGCTCGACTTAAAATGGTGAGTGTAGCCGTTATTCCTATATATACATATATATTGAAATATCATTATTTTCTTTTATTTTTGGGGCATATATTGTTATTATTTTATTATTCTTTATTTTTTGTACCTTAGGACTGAGTTGTCAAGATGATGTGCTCACTCAACTTAACTCTAAATAGTCGTTATGAAAGGACTAGTTATTTTGGAGTCACCGCCATCTTATTTTGGCTAAGTGAGATTGATCACTTGTCGGAGTTCATATTTCAAGGGTTGTGAAACCCTTAAAAACAAACACCGAGGCTTGCACTCATACCAGAGATCGCATGAAAGGGTATAGGATTCGGTTACAATCAAAAGTAAGGATTGACCTTTTCATGATGCCTGATAATCCATACCTTATTAATCACATGTTAACATAAATTTGATTTTTATTCATTTTGGATATTTTATATTTAATTATAATTCCAAAAAGTAAAAATAAAATTTTATGAAACAAACAAATTTATTATTCTGGATGAAAAAATATCGGGTTTCAATATTTTAGAAATCAAAATATCTTTCATACCCTTTCGAAGAACCAAAAGAACACAAAAGTTTTTATCATTCTCTATCATACCTTATTGGAGAAGCTGTGAAATACAAAAGATTTTATTTTTACAAAAATTGAAAAATCTCAACTTTCATTTTGAAAGGGTGTCTCGTTATTAAAATAATTTGTAGAACCTCTTGCATATTCTGGTAGGAATTTCACATGTTAATTAATTAGGAGACATTGCATTAATTTTAGGGTATACTAGATTTTATTAAAAATATTGACCCTAAAACCTAAAAGTAGTCTAATATGATGAACTTATTTCTAATTTGTACTTGCGACACGAAAGTATCCCATCATTCACATAGGACTTGTTCTAATGCAAAATTACAAAAATGCCCCTAAGGCTACCTTTGATGTAAAAGTGTCTCGATTATCCTAAGGATTTAAAAATGTTAATAAAAATGTGAACCTATCCTAAATATGCACCTTTGGCCTAAAAGCATCCTGGTGCTTACCTAAGACTTGACTCGAGAAAGATTACCAAAATGCCTTTAGGGTTTACTTTTGACATGAAAGTATCTTTATAATCCTAATGGACACTAATACGGTGATAAAATGACAAACTTATCCTAAATATGTACCTTTGGCATAAAAGCATCCCAGTTACTATCTGGGACTTAATTTTTAGCCAAAATTATCAAAATGCCTTTAGGGTATACCTTCGATGTGAAAGTATCCCTATACCCTAACGAAAATGAAATGACAAACCTATCCTAAATATGTACCTTTGGCATAACAGCATCCAGGTTATTATCTAGGACTCGGCTCTAGGTAAAATTATCAAAATGCTCGTAGGGTATACTTTTTGACGTGAAAGTATGTCAGTACCCTAACAAACATTAATACGATGATGAAATGACAAACCTATCTTAAATATACTTTGGCATAAAAGCATCCCGGTTACTATCTAGGACTCAATTTTAAGTAAAATTATCAAAATACCCATAGAGTATACCTTTGATGTGAAAGTATTCTAGTACCCTAATGGATAGTAATATGGAAATGAAATGGCAAAGCTATCCTAAATATGCACCTTTCGCATTAAAGCACCCTAGTTACTATCTAAAACTTGATTTTAGGTAAAATTACCAAAATACCTTTAAGGTATACCTTCGACATGAAAATATCCTGGAAACCTAAAGGGCTGGATAACATCATGAACAAATAAACCTACTTCTATTATACACCTTCGACATAAAACTATCTTGGTGATAACATAGGACTTGGTTCTAGAGAAATTACTAAAATAACCTTAACACCTTCGGCCTACAAGTATCCCGACAACCTAGAAGACTAAAAAATGATATGAAGAGACCATTATATGCTCCATGCGTAACTTAACTTTCGAAATTGACCTAACATACAAAAATTACTAATAAGTCCTTAAACTTTTCAAAATTTATATTTAAGTCACTGCACAGAAAAAAATCATAAAACATCCCAAACATATGAAAATACATATGAAAAACATAACAAACATATCCACAAGGATTCTGCCAAACACCTTGGCCTTGAATCATCAATTTTTAACTTTTTGCAAGATAATCCCTAAACGTCCTAAATTTACGTTTTGACTCTTATATGGAAACACCATAAACCATCACAAGAAATTACCAAATCAGGTCACAATCAACAAATTATGGCAAAAATGTACATGAAGGTTTAGCCAAGTACTTTTGGCCATAAAGCATAATTTTTCCATATTTTACAATTTAGTCCCTAAACTTTTTAAAATTACAAAATGACCTTTACAGTGTCGAAAGCTCATAAAACATGTTTGCAAACACATGAATTAGAATTCTCATGGCTTATAAAGCTCTCAGCCAAGCCAAAAATGACCAAAAAAGCTTTTACAAATTTACAATTTAGTCCTTATGTTTACTACATTACAAAATAACTTAAAAACCATAAAATCAGGACAAAAGTAAGCACAAAATCATCACCATCAATTGTAATCAGATTTGGCCCAAGCATGAATATCACCAAAGCAAAGTTTTTCCATCATGTAATTTCACAAATAATATCAGAAATACATAAACAAAATTTTGTCAAACTTGAAAAGACATAAGATCACTAATATTTCAAAATAAAACAAGGTGAACATGGCATGATAAATATTACTAAACATATGTTCATAAAGGTAATATCATTTCCACTAATAAACATAAATTATTATAATTAATATCAACACAAATGCAATAAATATCAAATATATCAACAAAATACATAAACTTTAATCATTGTTTTCATGCTTAGCTTTTCAACATGTAATGAAATCCATGTGTTCAAGCAATCATAAAACTCACTAAAATAAAGATTCAAAGATGAAATTAACAAAACTTACACCTTGTACAAGAAAAAATACCTTGAAAGCTTGAAAAATTAAGAATTTTCAAAATTTTTAGTATTTTTTTCCTTTCTTCTTTTCCATGGAAATTGCAAAAGCTCCTCAGTGATGAAATTGAACCCGCATTTATGGGGGATGAAGGACACCAACAACGGTGGAGTTTCCACCAACTTCTACAAATTTTTTTATTTTATTTATTTATTTATTTTATTTTAGACAATATTTTCAAAACTGATTTATTAAGAAATCAAAAATAATATTTGAAGAATTTTAAAAATTATAAATTCATAAAACTTTCGCAAAAAAATTACAAAGTCGAAAATTTTGTATTTTATAAATAGGAAAAATTTTGAATGAAAATGCAAAACTTGTAAAATAAAAAGAATTTTTCAAAACTGATTTAATATGAAATAAATAGTCATATTTAAAGAATTTTAAAAATTAAAAACTAAAGAAAAATCTTCCCGAAAAAAATTTACAGAGTAGAAAACTTTATATTTTAGAAATGAAAAGAAAAATGTAAAACTTATAAAATAAAATGAATTTTAAAAAACTAATTTAGTGGTGATTAAATGAAAATATTTAAAGAATTTTGAAGTTTAAAAATCAAGAAATTTCCACTAAAAATTTTATAGGTTAGGAAAAGCTTGTATTTTAAAATCAAGAAAATTTCATAAATATGTTTAAATTTTACAGAAAATGAGTTTTCTCCACCACATTTATCAAAATATTCATTTATAAAAATAATAAAGATGAAAATCTAAAATTTGAAATAATTTATACTGAAAAATTTTATGAGTATGATATTCGCAGTCCTGCAAAAAATTTAAAATTAATTATAAAAATGGACAACGTGACAACTTGTCATATAAATGCCATTACAAATTTTTCCTCAATTATTTTTGATTTTTTAGGGTGCATATAAGTAGAAATACCACACAATTATTGGTACAAATATACAATAGTTAACTTCCTAAATTTAAAAAATTTTCAAAAAAATTTTATAAATTTAAAATCTAACCATGATAACATCTGCATAAACAAATTTCAAAATTTTACAAGTATAAAGTTAAATGTTGATTATTTTACCTTGAAATTTGTCTTTTTATTTGGGATTTGCTATTCTTGACCTTTGAAATGGTGCTAATTTTATAACGTGCACCTACGATCATTCAAGTACATTTAAGTAGGTCTTGAAAATGTATATTCTCCTGAAGAAAATTTACCTCCATTGAGACAAGTGCCTAATTTTTTATCTTAGATTTTTTTGGACTAACAAAGAAGGAGACCCAAACAAAATTAAGTGTCTATAATATAGCCATGTTTAAAATAGAAGATGCCATCTTGTTTTTATCCTTTTCTAATCCCCTTACTACCCCCTTTAAGCCTAATGCATTCATTCTTCCAAAAACCTTGATCAAGGATAACCTTCCACATTATGGGGCATGGAAAGCCATTTAAGGAGGAAGAGCAGATCCCTACTTCTATGACTATCAAAATGCCTAACATCAAAGGATAAGTATATGATGATCAAGTTGTCAAGGTTTAAACTCTCCAAAAAGTTAAAAAAAAAAAATCGAAAAACACCCAAACAATTCAAAGTCAAAGTGTAAAAAAAAAAGAAAAAGATCTATCAAAAATCAAAGTTAAAATCAAATAAAAAAGGAATAAACTAAAGAAAATAGAATAAAGAAACCCAAGAGTGGAAACCTTCAAATTTGATCATTGATCCAATCATCCTTAAACACTAAATTTAAGCTTGCATACTTTTTTCTTTTCAAAACCTCATATACCAACTTGCATTATGTACCTTGGAAAGTCTATTTTAGTTAGGCATGGCTATTTGAACTATAACCCTGTTCTCTAAGACATTGTTTTTTTTGAATATCTTAAGCTTCCTTGAGAGGCATGATAAAGCAATCAATAAACATAAGGGAAAAAAGTTAAGAATAAAGAATAAAGCTCTAAGGTGAAAACTTAAAAAAAAGGTAGTTTAAAGCAAAATCGAAAAGCTTGAAGCAATCTTCGATGTTGCCTAAATAATTACAAAAGAAAAATCATCCACCCTAATTAAGAGAATTGTCAAGGCTTTTAAAACCTCAAGATATCTAGAACTTTCACAAGTCAGGACAGGAGATGCATTTTTCAAAACATCTAATAGAATATTTCCCTAATCAATACCCCTTAGTTAATACCAGCAACTACCGATAAAGCTTGCCAAACAACATTCTGAGGACTACAGATTACTAGCCAAATCTAGACCCTATCACATTGTCATATTTGAAAACTGAGAGAGCATTATGATAAGGCTTCAAGATCTCTGAGTAAAGGAATATTCATCTTCTCTTGTTGATTGATTTGTCAAAGCCTAAATTTTTAACTATCCTATGTTGACTCTTGATTCTGTACTTATCCATGAGGCTTTCCAAACAACGTTCTAAGGACTAAAGGATTACTAGCCAAATCTAGCAGCTATCACGCTATAACATTTAAAAATTGAGAAGTGTCATAACAAGGCTTCAAAAATTTAAGTGAAGAAATGTCCATCTTCTTTGACCATCCCATTTTGACTTTTAATTTTGTTAGACCTTTAGGTGGTGAATGAAATCAAGAGGGGGGGTGAATTGATTTCTCAAAATTTTGATAAATTAAAAT
>JBBYHO010228206.1:0-34181 GCA_038382025.1 Adansonia gregorii | reverse complement strand
CTCTACCTTGATCTTTGTAGTTTCTATTTTGTCATTAACATCATCTTAGTAAACCCTTTTTATGCTTTTATGGCCACGTTAGGACTCCCATGTATTTTTTATGGCTTTGGTTGATGTAGTTTAGGATCTTGATGTTTTTCTTGGTGACTTCATGTTGTTTGGTCAACTAAGCATGCTCCTTTGCCTTTTCATCACCACAACAGCCTCTGTCGACGTACCTCTTGCCATGTTTCTTCCATATTCATGTCTTCATCTCATGTTTAAAATATGCATCTTAACATGACATAAGTATGATTATGCATTTCCTAGAAGCTTGATAGGCTCCATGAAATAAAAATGCCTTTTTTGCAAACTCTTTTTAAACATGTTCATGCATCTATCTATCATCTCTATGCATTTTTTTGTCATCTTTTCTTGTGCATATATGTCCTCCATATTCTGCATCATTTTGTAGTACTTTGCTTGTGTTGAGATGCATGATTGAGTGCTAGAAAACCCGGTTTAAAAAATATCCCCATGTTAAGCGCATGCTATCTCCCATACATGGAAAATAACATGGGCTTAATATTTTTATGAAGTTGTTTTTTCCAACCTTGGGGGCAAAGCAAGTATTTAGTACTGGATTCATGGAAGAATAAGTATAAGAGTACTAGTTTTTCAAAATTGAAATGAAGTCTTTTAGTTGAAAAATATGAACCCTTAGTCCTAAGCCAACCACCCTCATAATGGCATGGTCAATATGTTTTTCTATCATCCCAAACTACTCCTGGATTATGGAATGAACTCATGACGCCCATGTCAATCTCTTATCTTGGTTACGGATGTTTACACATCCATGGCTCGAGGTCAACTTGAAGAAAAAAACCAAAAAACCAAACACCTCCCCTATTTTGTTCTAGTAGCACAGTGGCCTGGTCTTGAAAAATTATTTAAAAAATGATTTATCCAGAATGTGTTGGTATTTTTCCCTGGAAGTGTTTCGAATTACCTATCCAACGATTTCTTAACTACCTTCAGATCATTTCGGATGAAGTAGTTATAATTTTTCAAATCTTCACTGTCTGGAACCCTTGGATCTAGCAAGCAGTTTACCATTTAGGCTGTTTTGGCCTAGCAAACAACATTTTTGAATCCCCTTGAATATTTTACCTATAGAGTTCATGGAATTCCCTTTTCGAAAAGGTATTATTCATATTTTAACAATTTCGGGTGAATCTGAAATGATTTTTCAAAGTCCATCATACCTTTACCACGTACATGTTGCTAGTGTCAAAATAGGTTGAAATTCAAAAATTAATTCTGCCTAGAAGGTGATTTTCTAGGATTTTTAAAATATTTTTACATTAATCCTCATCAAGTTACCCTTCCAACGGTACCTCCGGATAAGCTTGAAATAAATTTCAAAATAGAAATGGCATGATACTGTTTTCTATTTCTAACTTGATTTCTGAAATGTTTTTATTTAGGCACTCGAATGCCTCATGATCTACTCATCTCATTCTCATAACCTGAACCTTTTAGACTCGAACCATGACTAAACAAAAAGAGGAACATTTTAGCTAAACCTTTGTCTCTTGATTTTTAAAGATTCCCTATTTTTAAGAATATGACTTACTCCTCTTAACGTCGAAGATTTTTATTTTCAGAGATACTCTAATCCCACTACTTCAAAGGGATACTTTAACCCCACTTTTATCTCAAAATGACATCAAATTTTTATTTTTTGGGATACTCTAACCCCACTTCTCTAAAAAGATACTATAACATTGCTTTTATCGAAACATGATATTAAAATTTCACTTTTGGGAATACACGAACCCCACTCTTTTAAGGGGATACTCCAACCCTGCTCTCCATATTCCTTCTAAAATCCAAAATATTTTCCTCGGGACATCCTTGAGTCATCAAAATCTTTTTTGTTCTTCTTAAATTTCCACTAAATCCGATTAAGTCTCAACTTTGTCATCTCAATTATTCATTGATAATTAAAGATAATTACGAGAAAAATTTTGATTATCCCTCTTTTTCATGTATTTTGTGTGGATTTATTTATTGTTCTCTTTTCCACCTTACTAATACATTTCCTTTTGTAGGGACCTTGGGCATTCATGTTTTAAAGATCATTTTCAAAATCACAAAACGATATCTTGGGTTGGTATCTCTTTAGTGCCAAACATGAGATATTTGATTTTTTTTAAAACCCATATGGAGATCATTTTCATCAAAAACCCTTATGTTTCTCATCTCTCTGAGGAACGTAGGTGATAAAATTTTCATTAAAACCCACGCTCGTATCTTTTTCAAAATTTCATGCTTTAGAGGGAATTATATTTAAATAATGATAAAAATAAAATCGAGGAAACCAAGATTCAAGTAAGATATAGTTAGATGGTACCAATTTTTGGGCATCATAGGGGTGCTAATCCTTCCTCACACGTAACCAACTCCCAAACCCAAAACAATGAATCTCTTGTATTATTTTCAATAAGCATCCGGTCATGCCTAACTTAAAATGATCGGTGGTGACTCCAAGTTTATGGCCACTTCGTGGTGGCCATCCAAGACTAGTCGGATGAATGATTCATCCGATGATCTTTCGTTCTTTTATGTCAAACATCATCATATTTTTTAAGTCGGGCACATGAAACGTCAACAGCCAGTTATCCCTAAAAAAAGGATAACAAATGTCCTAGAGCTTTTGATAGATAAAAAAATCTTGTGTCTGAGTATAAACAATGGGAGATTAATAATAGTAAAATTGTTACTTGGATTGCTAGTATTGTCACTCCTTTAATTAGAACGTAACTTGAGAAATTTGAAACTGCCAAAAAGGTTTGGGAATTTCTTGCAAAATGTTACATTGAAATTGATTTTGCTCGAAGATACAAACTTGACATGAATTTAGATACTTTAAAATAAGAAAAAGGACAACTAATCTTTAATTTTCATTATGAAATGCTAATTATTTAAGGTTATTTAGCTCTCATGGAACCAAATGAACTGTTGATGCAAAATTGTATTATCAATATAGGGAAGAATGTCATCTTGCACAATATAAAATGGCACTCCAAGATGATATTGAGTCTATTCGAGCTTATATTCTTCATCATGTCCTTTGTCCCTATAGTGGTATTGTTTTATCAAAATGGATTGTTGGTTAAAAAAACTAGGAAAGGTATCTAAATCATTCCAAAAGAGGGGATGACACTGCTTTAGTAGCTTTTTAACACTTAAAAAATTTGGTAGCAATTCTTGTAGTGCATCTCAACAAATGGCTTTCTTAAAAAATTACATGTTATTACTGTCACACACTGGGACTCAAAAAGCATAATTGCCTAAAATTAAAAAAGAAATTTGGCTTGCATAAAATGGGACATATTGTTGCTACACCACTGTGCTCAAGGTATCCAACAACTTCTTGTTGATTTACCATGCAAGTGCACATATCATTATCAAGTAAAATAACTAAGGAAACCCACACCCTATCTACTAGGCATTGTTCATTTTGGTTTATTGGACCTAACGATTTTGGCCACAAAAAGTGCTTCATAACTATGTGTTTAAGTTTATATATATATATACACTATATTAGATCCTTTAGATTTTCTTGATATGTGATTGGGGTATTACAAACTTTTTCGGTTTAAAGTTTGATGTCTTCATTAAGCCCATTACTGAGTAGATAGGACTAGGATCACATTAGGTGTTGGGATTCTAGAGATAATTCTTATAGTGTAGCAATTAGCTCCTGTAGGATTCTAGAAGTGGCTCCTACAGTGTATTGCTTAGCTTTTATGATTGATGCATTGGTTTGATACAATTAGAGTAGACCTGCATCTAACCTATAAGATATTATCCATTTTGTTTCATTGAGCTTTACGGTTATCCCTAAAGGCACCTTACAAGGAATTGTACTAAATTCACTAATTATTAATATTAAAACAATCTAACCTTATCCAAACAATTGCTTAAAATATTGTAAATTAAAATTGTACTAAATTAATTAAATAACAAAGCAAAGAAAGCAACCAGTGTTTACTGGTCAATGAGAAAAGCTCAGATTAACACTCTATTTGAATTTTTTTTATCTTTTTAACTTGATTATTGATAATGAATTGTCAACCCAAAGTTTTAATTTATTTATAAGTATCTTTGGATGGTCTCATAGAAATATCTCTCTTAACTAACCTACTATATTCCTTTATAAATTGAATTAAAGAGAAACTCATCAAGTTTAAAGTCTAATTCGATCACATATGACATACCTGTATATTACTATATAACATGCAGATTAATTCATTATAATAAATGAATATAGAACATATATCATTTAGTTTAGGTCTAAACACACAATTTCCTTTTTTAAGTTTAGTAAGGTTACCAAATCAATCTAATTGGTGGCCAATCAATTAGAAGCATTAAGAACAAAATTGAATAAACAACTCAAAAATCTTAAAATCAAGAATAGATAATAAAATAAGTCAAACTACATTTTGAGTTCCATTGCAACCTTAGAAAAATAAATTTAGTTCATAAGACTAATGTAAACCCAAAATACTAGAGTTTCATTATCATAAACATTAGAACGAAGAAAAAAATATTGAGGAAAAAGGAAGCTAAGAATTATCGAATCTTGGTCTTTGAGCTTTTTAGAATCATTCCTTTTCAATCGCAAAGTCTTTAGGTTGTGCTCATTTTCAAAAAAAAAAAAAAAACTATGGTAAATAAAAGCTATATATTCTATCTATCTAAAAAGTCATATAAACAACCAAAATCGTGGAAAGGAAAAACTTGGCTTGCAAGTAACTTGAGCAGTTTTGTTTGAAAAGTTATGAAGCTAGGTCTTACTTGCTTTTTTTATGTGTTATCATACCTCGAAAACTCCTTTAGGCTTTCGACCTATAAAACTATGAAAGCTAGTGAAATATTTTATTAATTTAATTATAACATAAATAAATAAAAGTAATATGAAATAAACCAAAATTTAATTAAATATAACAAAAACAAATTTAAGACTTAGCTATTTTAATACACATATTGAGGCTAAATAATTTTATTTTATTAAGTTATCAGACTGTTTATAAAAACCCTTGATGTTAACTCTCATTCTATTACAAACCAAATTATTAAAGATAAAACTCAAGAGATCATTCAATGGGTTTTCTCTAGTATAAGTAACAACTCTATGTGTTATGATTCTACTACATCTATATTATCACATACTTAAACTGCTAATTCTAAAGATTGGATCAACAATTTTATTGATTTCAATCATATGACTTTTGATAATTTTATTTTCAAATATTTAAGCCATATTCCTTGTTCACCTTCTATTTATACTGCTAATGGTTCAAATATGCTTGCTACTCACATTGGCTTTATCTTGTGTTCTCAAAATGTTTCTTTTGATATTGTTCTTTTAGTTCCATCACTTTCCATGAATTTGTTATTTGTTGATCAATTATGTGATCAAGGTTTTGATGTCATCTTTTGCCTTTGTGGTTGTGTAGTGCAGGATTGCTTTAAGGAAAAGTTGTGGAACAGGCATACTTATAGGATTGTTTGACAGGGAAAAATTATTTGTTTGGAATACTTGCATGTATCACAACATCTTCTTAGTTAATTAAATCCTTCTTATGTTCGATAATCTTTAACAATTGTTTGGTGTTGAAAAAAAATTCAATCTTTACTTTTAGCATCATAGATTAGGACATGTGTTTTATTCTAGACTTCAACATTTAGTAAATAGTGGTAGCTTAGTTTTATTGAGCAAGAAACATCTAATTATTGTATTAGTTGTAAACTGGTAAAATAATCTACTTTACTTTTTCGTAAAAGTGAATTTTGTTCTTTATCTTCATTTGATCTTGTTCATTCTATGTATGGGGTCCCACCTTGTTTAGCCACTATAGAGGGTAGTAATAGTTAATTTTATTTATGACTATTCAAGGTATACTTCGATTTATTTGTTTTAACATCTTTCAGGTTTGCTAAACTTTATCAAGATTTTTTCACATGATTAAAACATAGTTTTCTAAAACCATTAAAATTTTGATGCTGATCATGCTGCGAAGTATTAATCAAGTCATTCAAAAGCATTTTTTGCTTCTCAAGGAACTCTTCTTGAATCATCCTACATTGATACACCATAATAGAATAGTGTTGTTGGGAAAAACATTGTCATATCATGACAACAAATAGAGGACTATTGTTATCCTTTTTGGTTTTAAAGAAATTTTAGGGGAAGCTGCACTTACTTTAGTTTATGTTATTAATCTTATTATTTCCTTTGTCATTGGTGGAATATCTTTTTTTGAGCATTTATATAATGATGTTCCTAATTATTCTAAGCTTCATATTTTTAGTTCAACTTGTTTTATTTCACTTTCTAAAGCTGAATGAGATAAATTATCTTAGAAAACTACTATTTTTGTTATTAAGATATGGCATTAAACAAATATCATTACTATGATTCCATTGCACATAAACTTCATGTTTTTTGGCATGTTACTTTTTGAGAGAATGCTACTTTGTATTCATTGCCTCTTTTCGTGAATCATTAAAACTCATAAGTCATTTGTTGTCTTTTATCCTTTTTGTTGATTTAAATGACACTACTTATTTATCCCAAAGTTTTCTAACTTTTTTTGATCAGGTTCATCCAAACGAAGCTTGTCCATCTTTAACTCTACTATAAGCTATTTTACACCACCATTAGCCATTTATCCCAGAACTTAGATGTTTAACGCGTGAGTGAATTCCTTTTACACATTATCATGATTTTCTTTGTTTCTTATCTACTAAGCTCTTTATTTACAAACCTAAGTCTTATCATAAAACAAGTTATGATCCTTTTTGGCAAGCTGCTATAAAAGAAGAATTGGACACCGTAGAGAAAACTCATACCCAGGATCTTGTTATTTACCTTTTAAAAAATCTTTAGTGGATTATAAGTAGGTGTACAAAGTGAAGATTAAATTAGATGGGTTAATTAAGAGATATAAAAACAGGTTGGTCGTCAACTATCAAGAAACTTTTTCTTCTGTGGCTCAAATAACTTTTATTTTAACTCTTTTAATTGTTGCTTTTGTTCAAGGTTAGGATTTGTCATATATAGATGTCAAAAATGCCTTAGTTAAGAAGTTTATATACAACCACCTTTCAGATTGTTTAAACTAATCAAGTGTCAAGCTTTAACGAGCTTTATATGACCTTAAACAAGCATCATATTTATGGTTTGAGAAATTTAACATTATTGCTTAAGTCAAGATTTATTTAAAGCCCTTAAGATTTAACATTGTTTAGTTATTAATCTAAGAGAGGTATTGTTTCGTTGCTTCTCTATGATTATGATATAGTGATAATTACAGATAATAATCTTAGTATTCAAAATATAAAAGATCATCTTGGTAAAACCTTTGGTATGAGTGATTTGGGTCTCTTACGATAGTTTTTAGGCATTAAAGTTGATTATACCTTTTGTGGATATATCTAGTCTTAGATGAACTATGCCTTTGATCTTATTTCCTAAGCTAGCTTATTTAATTTTAAAATTGTTGACAGTCCTCTTGAAGCAAATGTTAAATTGATAGCTATAGATGGATAACTTTTCAATGATGCTCTACTCTTTATGGACTTTTGATTGGTAGTTTTATGTATTTGACAGTTATAAGATCTTTTGTATGCTAATCTATGTAGCACCTCGAACAATTCAGTTTACAATAGTTCTTAAGATACTAAGATATTTGCGAGGAATGGTTTGTTGCTCTTATCGACTTCAAAACTTAAACTTCGTGCTTTTTTTAGTTTTGATTAGGTTGGTGATTTAATGACTGACTTTCTACAACTAGATTTTAAATTTTTAGGTGGTTCTTTGATCTCTTGGAAAAGCAAAAAATAGGTGATTGTAGCTTGTTTTAGTGCTAAAGCAAAGTATAAAGCATTATCGGATACTACTATAGAGATCATGTAGTTGTGCTGATTACCTAAGGATTTAGGCACTAACACGCCAACTTCTACTATGCTATTTTGTCATAGTAAAAGTACAATTCAAATTGCTCAATGATAACAGACATCAAACTTTATATGGGCCTTTATGCAAGCATTATATGGCATAATAGAGGCTAAGTACATAAGCAAGGATCTCGTTCCCATCATCCTAAGCTAAGGAAAGGTCATAAATTATTTAATTTAAGGCTAACGTCATTTAAATCTTTTAAATAAAATATGGTCCATGTGCTTATTTAACTTATTTATTTAATTATGTTAGGCAAAATTTTTAAATATTTTAAATTCATCTCAGGCCTTATTAAAATTATTTAGGTCCATATGTCCATTTATTTAATTAATTTTGGGCCCATTGGGTTGGGTTAATGTGATTTTTAAGGCCAAATTAGCTAGATGGTGGGACGTTTGAGGGAAAAATTAGATTTTTAAAAAGGCATTCTTAATAATCCAACACACTCGATGCTCAAGTATGGTACCATGATGAAATATAAATTGTAAACATGCCTTATGAGTACCATGACTCATCATTTTGTAAGAGAAAAATCAAAATTACTCTTCTTTTTACCCTAACTTGGTCGACCAAGCTATACAATAGAGCCAAATTTTGGCTTTCAAAGTAAGGGAGGCTCTTTGCCTTCATGTCACATCACAATTGCCTCAAGAAACATTTTCTTTTCAGCCACCAACCACAAGAAGGAAAAAAACAAAGTTAACACAAAAAGGGCAAAAAGAAGGGCTCTAGTCAAAACTTTTGAGGAAAATGGAAAGGGTTTAAGCTCTAAGAAGAGGTTTTTTTTAGAGCTTCATTGGCATACTGTTATCTTTTTTTCTTCATTTCCTTGTAATTTAAACATGCTCTATGCCATCTTAAATACCATTTTTCATGAAACCATAACCTAAAATAGGATATATGCATTTTTCTTAATAATGCTTGATATGTTCTTATGTTTGGATGACGTTATTGCATTTTAATAAAAAAATCACCTTCCCTTTCGCACAATCCATTCGACCAGCCCTTGTTTTATTAGCATGGTTTTATTTTTCATTTTTAACTTATGATTTATGCTGATACTTGTTTCATCTAGTATGTTCGGTTTGGCATTCGAATGTATTTTGGGCATGATTTGCTTATGAAAATGCCTTTGATGGTGCTTGTTTCTTGCCTTTGGTGCTTGGTGCTTTGGGTGTAATTTTTAGTGTATGACATACTCATTGAAATACTTGTGTGATGGTAGCTTGATGGAATGTTTGTTGCCTTAGAAAGTCCTCCTAAATTTAGGCTAATATTCACCTAAAAAAATAGGATTACTATTGGTCTAATGTTTCTAATATATTAATGTTTCAATCTTAGGGAAAAATCAAGCATTCATGTTTGGATTCATGGTCTAACATAGCTAATAAAATCTATTTTTAGCTCCTAAAAATGTATGGTTTATGACATGTTTAACAAAATACCTTGTAATTGACTCTTATTAGAGGTGTTCATGGGTATGTTACTTGCCCAAGCCCGAGGCTTGTCCAATATTTAGAGAGTTTGGGCAAAAATATTGGGCCTAAAAAATAGACTTGGGAATAAGGCCCTTTTAAAATACGAGCTAGGCCTTGGCTTTAACACTTAACGCTTGAGCTCAACCCGACTCGACTTATTTTCAATTATCTGAAATATATTGGTTTTATATTTATATACATTATGTAATTTTTTTATATAAAAAATATATCGCATAAAGAATAAATAAATATAATATTATAGCATAAACAATAGAAAATGTTAAGTTAATTATATTTTAAAACTTAACAAAAGAAAATTATTAAATTACTAAAGATTTAATATAGGTAATGAGGGACTGAACGAAGGGGTGCTAATGTGGAATATGGGCAAGAGCTGGGGTTTACAAAGTGTAGAGGATGACACAAGCTTGGCATAGAAATTGTTTGAGATGGAGTTATATGATAAAATGGTGGCATATAATGAGGGTACCTGAAGCGACTAGGGTTGGACTTTTGTCATTGTGGGTGATTTATTGTAATTCATGAAGTTTATATCTTTTAATGTTTTGAGTCTAGTAAGAAAAGAAAAGGTAAAGATAGTGAGCCGGGTGCTGACGAAAAATAAACCTTGGGTTTCATCACTTCAGGAGACAAAGTTAAGTGTGATAATAGTTTAGCTAAAAAATTATGGTATGACATATATAAGGTGTGTGATTTTATGGCTTCAGAAGAGGTATCGAGTGGTTTGTTGATGCTCTGTAATGATAAAGTGTTTAAGGTGGAGAAGGTTGCTAAGAATTTAGATACATAATCTTAAAAGGTGAGTTGTGTAATGATAATAGGAGAATGGCAATCATGAAATTGTATTGCCAAAATATTGATGTTGGGAAAAAATAGCCAGGTGTTGACTAATTTCATGGATTATAAATGGTGGGAGGGTATTTTAATTCAATTTTATGTAGGGATGAGTATGTGATTAAATCTTACAACATGAGAGCAATGGGTGAATTTCAACATTTCATGATGGCATTATGACTTATTCAAGTTCCTATGTGTGAGAAAATGTTTCCTTGTATTGATGTTCATAATAAAGTTTTATAGAGCAGGTTAGATAGGTTTTTATTCTCACCAGAGTTATTAGAAGTGTATTTAGATATATAGTTATTAAGATTACCAAACTATTTGTTTAAAAGCAATGCAATTATGTTTATGTGAAAAAAGACTAATTGGGTCTTAGTCCTTTTAGATTTTGATTAAGTGAGAGTAAGGAATTTAAGTGAAGAATCAATGAAAGATGCTTGGGGGGAAATTTCAATAGTTGAAGAGAGTGTTGAAGTTATGGCATTGGCCTAAATAGTTTAGCATTGAAGACAGAATATAGAAAAAACTAGAGTGATAGACAATAAATGGTTGATTGTTTGATGTTGAAAAAAGATGTGGCTTTGAAGATTTTGCGTACCTCAGGGTTATGGAACTTATTCATGATGGAAGAGTTGTAATGGAAACTAAAGTCGAGATTGACTTGGCTATAGAATGAGGATCAAAACATGAAATTTTTCCATGTTATGTCCCAAGTCTAATAGTGGTATAACAATATAGAGAAGCTAGTTTATGATGGGCAAATATTAAATAAGGTGAATGATATACGCCACATATCTTTGAACATTTTTCTAAGCATTTTGATAGAAAGTGGGATTATCTATCTATTACTTTGTCAGGTTGTAAGTTTTGAAGGATTTTGGCTGAGCAATAAGTAGGCTTGGAGAATTAGTCACTGAAGAAGAGATAGGGACAACAGTAAATGAATGTAGAAGTCCAAAGGTGTCGGGAAGGAATGGTTTTAATATAAGGTTTCTCAAGCAGAAGTGAGACATGCTTAAAGGTGATATTGTTACTTTTATTGAAGATTTTATGAGAACAAATAGAATGTCAAGGTATGTTAAAGCTAGTTCCATTGCTCTTGTCTCAAGAAAACCATCACCAACTGTGATTAACGATTTAGACCTATTTGTTTTGCCTGTTTACACAAAATTATAGGTAAGTTTTCGCTAATAAATCAAAAAAGTGATATCCTTTTATACTTAGACTATATTAGTCAGTGTTTATTGAAGAAAGGTAAATTTTAGATAGTGCCCTAATGGCAAATGAAATAGTGGATGAAGTGAAAAGGGCAAAAAAGAAAGCATGCTTTTTGAAACTTGATTTCACGAAGGCTTATGACTGTTTTTAATGGGATTTCCTTGATTATGTGTTGGACTGAATAGGTTTTGGCTCAAAATAGAGATCGTGGTTATGGGATTATATCGTGAATGTACCGATGTCCATTTTGGTGAATAGGTTTTCAAAGAAATAGTTTGTGATATGACATGGTTTGTGACAAGGTTGTCTATATTCTCATTTTTTATTCAATATAGTCATTGAATGTTTAAGCATATTGTTACTCAAGGCGAAGGATTTAGGTTATTGTTAGGGAGTAAAGGTAGGGGAAAAAGGTTAGGAGATTACTCATCTTCAGTTTGCAGATGATATAATTATATTTAGTGAAGTAGAGGCAATTTTGTTAAAAAATGTGAGGAGAATTCTTGGATGTTTTGAACTTATTTAGGACTGAAGATTAATTTCAATAAGAATTTGTTATTAGGTATCAGAGTGAAGGTGTAGGCGTTGATTAATTAGGGAGGTATTTGGAATACAAAATGGTTGATTTACCTTTTATATATTTAGGCATGCCTTTGGTAGTTGACATAATAAGAGTCTTAGTTTGGGAAATAGTTTTGAATAAGTTTGCTATTAAATTGGCCCATTAGGAAAAGAAGTATCTTTCGGGTTGTGGTAGAGTTATGCTTATAAAGTTAGTTTTAGCAAGCTCACTAATTTATTATTTATATTTACTTAAGGCGCTAGCTATAATGGTTATGAAAATGAAATGTATTCAATAAGAATTTATGTAAGACAGTTATAGGATGAATCATAAATTGTATTTAGTGTGTTGGTCATAAGTTTATAGAAGTAAGAAGAGTGGTGGTTTAGGTATCATTCTAATTGAGATTCAGAATAGGGCTTTGTTGAAAAAATGGCAGTTTTAGTTCAGTGAAGAAAATGATAGTTTATGAAAGATGGTGGTGAGATTAAAGTATAACATGGAGAATCTACTTTGATGCATCAAATCAATCTAGGGATTATATTTTTAAGGTTATGAAAAAAGATTGCTGAATTGTTAATAGAAAGAGCTAAATTTAAAGGTTTGGTGTTGGCAAATTTAGGGATGATTATAGGAAAAGGTGATTACATGTTGTTTTAGGAGGATGTTTGGCTTTGTAGTAAGCTGTTAATGAGATGATTTCCTAGGATTTACGGGTTATGTATGACAAAGGTGAAGCTATGAATAGGTTTGGTAGTTGGAAGGAAGATGTATGGCATTATAGCATTCCACTCAAGAAACAACTTTTTTATTAGGAATGTGATCATTGGGTTCAACTATTAGAGTTCTTATAGAAAGTAAGATTGGATAAAGATAGTGAGGCTAAGTTAGTTTGGAAGCCGGCTCTTAGTGGTAGATATTGACAAGAAGTTTTAAACAGGTAGTTTTCAATACAAAGGATGGAAGCAATGGTTTATGTAGTATAGTTTGAAGGGAAGTGGCACCTAGAAAGGTGGAATTTTTTTATATGGACGTTGTTACCATATAGATTGCTAGTTGTTGATTATTTGCTTAAGTGCATAGTGAGGATGGAAGAAGATTATAAATGTGATTTTTAGTTATAGGATATTAAATGCATTGATCATTTGTTTTTACATAGTATGATCACATAGAGAGTGTGGACAAAAATTGAGGGATGGTAGGGCTATGGACAGCATTAAATGGTTTAAGCGAAAATATGGTTTAGGACTTTTGCGTTAGTAGTTTGGTTAGTTTGGTTGTTGAAAAAATTTAATAGTTTTCTATAATAAAGGCATTGAGTTAAATTCTCTTATTATGCATATAAAACTTAAGTGGTGTAGTGGTGTTGGGCAAAATGGCCAGATGATTTTAGCATGGGATGTGCTAAACCTAAACACTAGGGTTTGAGTCTAGGAAACATAAATTGAACGTTGCATATAAATAGGAATTCATGAGTACACATGGTGGAAGTTTAATGTTGATGCTCCAGTGAGGGGAAAACTAGGTCTTACAAGGATAAAAAAGTACTATAGAATTCCCTTAGACATATGCTTATTGTTTTTCCAGAACCCTTGAGTATTATAGAGTTGAATGAAGTAGAGTTGAGGGCTGTTTATAAGGCATGGAAGCTAGTGAAATGCAAGCCAAATTTCATATGTTACATGTTATGATCAAAAGTGATTCCAGGGTTGTTGTTGCATGATGCAATTCCTTCACTTTGAGTCCATGGTGGGATTATAATTTGTTTCAAGATATTTATAACATCCGGAAACAAATGAAAGGTTTCAAAATGGTTTATATGGCAAGATTTGCAAACTCAATGGCAAATTAACTAACTAGGTAGGGGGTGGACAAATTAGATAGTTTTTGTGAAGGGTTGTGATGTGCGGAACATGAGCCATTTATTTTTTTGTTGACTATAGGTGGTGAAGTGTATAGTGATGTTTAGAGGGTTTCATGATATGATCATTGAATTGGTGTTTGCTTTAGAGTTTTTGTTCGCTAAGCTATTTTCAATTGTGTTTCAGTATAGGTTTTTGCTATTAAAAAAATTACTAAAGAACAAATTTTAAAAAATTTTCAAATATAATATAGGCGGGCCTAAACAGGCCTAGACTATCCATTGACAAATATGGGCAGGCTTAGGTAAAATTTATGGCCTATATTTTAGGCTGAGCTGGGCCTAGACAAGTATGAATAATATTAATACTATACTTTGGCACGATTCGAACATGGCTTGACCTGATCTATGGACACCTCTAAGTCTTGATATTGTTAATCAATGGCAGGGATAATGGTCATTAACTTACCTAATTCCTCCGAACTTCAAATGGATCAATGATTCTATTGCAATGGGCTTTAAGTGATTGACATTTGTGTGTTGAAACTCCGATATGGGCCTAGAAAGGCCAAACAAAAAAAAAACCATGCTTAGCACTAGCAGCAGCTTGTTCCCCACTTAAAAATTAATTTTCAAACCCCAAACAATTATGTTTTGGATTTTTAGTATTTTTGCTGAAAAGCATCTAATTCATTTTCTAATGAGCTCTTGTTTTCTTTAAGAAGAATTTGGATAAGGAGTTATGATTTTTTGAATACATGCTATTTGGAACCCCTAGGATTAGCAAATAAACTTCAACACTATCAGTTTTTGGCCTACCAAATGATTTTTTTCTTGATCTTTTAAATATTTTTTTTGAAAACTATATGAAATTCCATTTTAGGAAAGATATTGTTTGTGACCTAAGAAGTCCGAATAAATTTAAGGTAATTTTTCAAATTTCCCTACACTTATTCCTCTGCATCCACTATTAATGGTAAACTAAGTTTGATTTTAAAAATTATTTTTCTCATAGAAGATGATTTTTCAGGATTTTTTTGAATATTTTTACATTGATCCTTGTCAAGTTAACTTTCCAATAGCATCTCATTTACCAACTAAAACCTTCAGATTAGCTCGAAATAAATTCAAGAAGGCAAAAGTGTGAAGCTATCCCTTGTTTTCAACTTTAGACAAAATCAAGTAATTTCCTTAAATTAGCTTTTCAAGGTTTTCATATGCCTCAGGACGAGTCATACATACCTAATAAATTTTTGAGTCATGTATGGGTCCTATTAGGCTCAAAACAAGGCACAAACATTTTCAACAAAATCAAATTAATCCTTTTATTAAATTATCATATTTAAAATAAAAATTCACCATTTTTCATTAAAATACCCACAAACATTCATTTTTCCAAAAATCATCAAATTTTCATCCACGTATGTTTTTCAATCCTATTTTTCAAAATTTATCAAAAACCAAATTTTCTTTCTTCCAAGTCTCCTTAAATTTTTTGACCAAATTTCGATAAGTGACCAATAAGTGCAAATGCATTTCAAAGTTGTTAATCTGATAATTTCAAGATAACCGATGGTAACAACAAGATACATTCTTGATCGACCTTTCTTTCTTTGCTTTGTGTGTTTTATTTTCTATAATATATATTATATTTATTTATACCTTACGAATGCATTTCCTTTGCTGGTGATAATCTTGCATCCATGTTTAAAAAAAATAGTTTTCTCAAAAAATATTGAGACAATGTTTCATGTTTGTATCCTTTCAGTGCTCATTGTAAAATCCCCCTTTTTAAATAAAAATCTAAGAATTGTTTTTATAAAAAAATTGTTTCTCCATCTTCTTGGGTCACGTAGAGGAACTCAGATTTACTGTAAAAAACCCAGATTTTTTGTTTTTTCAAAAATGCATTATAAATGGGATTATACAAAAAAAATGGTCATAAAGAACCAAAAAGACCAAAACTGGTATAACCTATGGTTAGATAGTATCGATTTAGGGCATCATTGGGATGCTAATCCTTCTCCACAAGTAATCGAATCTCAGACTCTCCTATCAAACTCTGGAACACGTAATTCATAAAATCAATCCCTTGAGTTTCATGACTTGAGGTGTCAGTTTTAATAGGTGTTCAGTCATATATAGCTAAATGGTCGGTGTTGACTCTAAATTTTTGATCACTTTGTAGTGTCTATTAAAAGTCAATTGAATGAGTGATTCATTTGACGACCTTCCCTCGAATTTGAATATGAAAAACATTGCTTTGTCACCATATCAAGCCTAAAATCTAAGTGGAGGATAATTTTAAGTCGAGCATGTCTCCACCGCGATGTCAAGGGGGCACGTTATGACAATGAAATTATTCATGAATGGACTTAACATGTTGAAATAGATTGTCATTTCATCAAGGAGCAAATACATAAAGGAACTATCTTGCTACCATATATTTCATCTGAATTACAAGTAGCAAATCTTTTTATGAAGTGTGTTTCATCTTTATAGTTTCATTTAGCTTCCAAACTTCAGATTTTTCTCTTCGAACCATCTTAACGGGGCTATTAAAATTTGTATTTTGTATATTATATTTGTTAGGCTACGTAGTTGAGTACATTTCTTAGGTATATCTCGTGGCCCTTTAAACCTATTATTGTATTTATAAACTAAAATTTTGTGAGCCTAAAAACAGAGTATCATTTGATCATATTAACATTGGCCTCGAAGTATCACTAAAGATAATACTTTAATTCATCCATTAGATTTACACTCAATAATATTTTCAAGATGACTATAACATGATATCACATATATCTTAATTAGAATAATAGTTTGCAGTGGAATGAATACACACCAATATTCATTTAAAACTTTTTTATTGTTAAATCGAGTAATTTTGGTTTGCTTTTGTTAAATCATTTGAATTCCTTTCTACTTAATTGTTTTATTTTGTTATGACTATAATTACGTATTTATAAAGTTTGCACCTTTTTCTTTTCCAAATAATTACGAATTTATTATTTTTATTAAATTACTTGATTTGTTATGATCTTACTAACTACATAACAATAGGAGATAAAAATAATGTATTTTCATTTTTCATTTTTTCTTTTCGAATTTCATATTGTTCTTATCAAATTATTGTATTTCCTGAATGTTTTGATAAAATATGTTGTAATTTTATTTACCTTTTGGGTTTAGGATTTTGCCACTTCTCTATTAAATTGCTTGATGTTGTTATGATTTTACTCAAGCTTTGTATTTGGACTGTTTGTGTGCAAATTTACACGTTGTTAGTAAATCAGATGATAACATCTCACTAATATACGAATATAAAATTTTAAAAAATTCTTAAAAATAAATATAAAAAATTATATCTTTTAATGGGAGGCATCATGTGATTTACTGTAAATGCATAGATCTATACATTAATAATGCATCACGTATAAATCCTTTTAATAAATATATGACAATGTATGAGAAGAAAATCATAGAAATTTCTGTTGAAATCTTTTTCTTTCAAAATTACATATTATTCTTATCGAGTTACAGAATTTATCATGTCTTTTCTTAATTTTTTGCTACAAATCATACTTTCTTCATCTGGAATTATATTGGTCAACTATTATCAAGGCAGACTAGCCAACTTTTTTCATAGGGACCAAGACTAAAAATTTTATTTTTCTATAAATTTTAATACATAAAATTAAGTTATAAATAAAAATAAAAAAATTAACTAAATATATTTTTGTTTTAGATTCACCAATTTAATTATATTTAATACATAAATAGCATAAATCTATATACTTAATTATATATTTAATATATTTAATATATTTAAGAGATTTCTAAAATTTTTGGAAGAGTCAATGCCCCCCCAAAACAATATAAGTTTTTGCCTCTGCTAATATGTCTTTTCTGACTAAATGTCAACAGCTAAATATCTTATCTATTTGTAATCTTTCTTGAAATAGTTATTTTTTTCTTAACAAACATAAATCATTTTATTAATAGAAAATATATCTCTCTGTAATAGGGTATAAAGTCATATAGCACATCGCCTCCTCATTACAAAATAACACCTAAGTGAAAGACATCAACAGAATTAGTAATTAATCACCTCGTAACATCAATATACTAACCCCATACCAAAAAGTCATGAAAACTTACCACCATGCCATGAACGTATTCAATCAATCTACCCCAGCTTTAGCAAGAGCATTAGCTAAACTTTTGGCTTCACAAAATATATTCACAAAACAGATACTATCAATCTCCATAATCAACTGATTAATAGCATGGAAACCTCCTAAAATGTTCAAGGTCTACAATATGATTTAGTACAACAAGCAACAACCATCATTGAATCAAACTCACTACCAAATTTGCTTTATATTTCCATTCAGTTTTAATGAACACCTCTAATGCCATTTTAATTGCCATTAGTTCAGCTTTAATGGAATTGATAATACACAAAAGAGCAAAAAACAAAGCTAGTATACTAATGGACTCATTCTAAAGAACGCTTCTACATCCTACTAGTCCCGATTTCCCTATTTACATTAAACTTTATAAATTCAAGTAGTGGAGGACTTGAATTCACCATAAACCTTTTATTCAAAATCGAAAGGCTAGGAACACATAGATAGGATTATCCCACCATTTGTTTTCCTAGATAAGAATATTTTCTTTAATTGCTTTCACCTAGAACATGGATCTCAAATTTTCTAGGAAAATTTCTTCCATTACCATACCTTCTGTTCAAACATTGCTTCTTTCTTTGCCAACCCTACCGACCACAATGTAACTGCATAGCAAAGCATCTACCAACCTCTCAATAGCCCACTAAAATTCACATCATGATGACTCATAATGAAAAAAAAAATTAGATTATCTAGTTGGGACCCTTTCACGTCCCACCAATAAGAGAATTTGTCCCAAAAATAAACTTATCTAGTCACATTTTAACAAAAAATGGTTAGAATTCTGTAGAACAAAACTACACCAAGGGCAGAGGCTTCAATTATGATTAATGGAAACTCTCTTGTGATAAGAAATGCCATAGTAGATGGCCTACCCAATCCAAGTATCAACAAGAAACATTGCACCTTAGAAGGGATTTTTATCACCTAAAATGTGAGAAAAGTCCAAATTTGATGAATAGTTAATCACCTTATTCAATAAGTTAGATAATTTTACGGTCGAGAACATACCTATATTGTGATGTTTCCAAATTATTTTGCAATTCTTAAAGAGGATTATTTGAGGACACTAGAAAGGAGTGCTTCAAAGACATGGTAAAAGCTAAAATGTTGCACATTTTGGCCTTCTTCAAGGTTGATAAGATATAAGAGTGCAAAGGTTTTCATATGCAACTAGATATGAATCAGTATTCATTGACTAGCATCTGGAGCACTGATGCTTAAAAGAAAAAAGTCCTAGAAAGCCAAGGCTAATAGAAAGATCAAAAAGGATGAAAGCATTAAAAAGCACACTGCAAGATTAGTTTCTTTCGTTATTGTTGGCAACATGCCTTCCCCTTGCAAAGTAAGCATATGTGACTTTAAAATATTTTTTTCAACCAGAGAGTGTTATCTCGTCCAGGACTCATTTTTTTTGACATAGTAGGAGTGAGAAAATATGGATTCTTGACTTTTGATCATGAGGGGGGAATGTCAGACAAATTGCTTATCTAACTTGTCTTAAATGGCCACCATGAAGTGGCCCATGCTTGGAGTCACCATCGAGCATTTACACTAGGTGTGATTGGATGCTTATTGAAATCAATATTCTGACCTATGAAACTTGAAACATCGATTCCATAGTCTGCATGATCAAGAGATTTAACAGCTGGGTTTGGGACTTGGTTATGTGCAAGGAAGTATTAAAATCTCCACAACACCAGAAATTGGTACCTTATAGCTATGTCTTAACTTAGTTTTGGTTTCTTTGGTTTTGACTTGTCATTATTTTAGATATAATCCCCTTTTATGCATGAATTTGTATGAAACAGTAAATCCAAGTTTTAAGGAAAATTTACTTCCATATATGGTCTTGAAGAGGTAGGAAACGTAAAACTTTTGGACAAAATGATCTCTTAATTTAATTTTGAAAAAAATGTTATTTTGTGTTTAGCACTAGAGGGATACCAACATGAAACATTGCCTTTATGATTTTTGAAAATGATTTGAAAATATGAATGCAAGATGAACACCATGAAAGGAAATGTGTTAGTAAGGCACAAGAAAGCTAAGATAATATTGTGTGACAAGGATCACACAATAGAAGGAAGGGGAAGAGTCCGTCAGAATGTATCTCGTAATTGTTATTAGATATCTAGAAATAACCAAATTGACAATCTTTGAGACACATTTGGACTAGTTGGTTAATTGAGTTATGAGAACTGGGTTTGAATTTTGAAATGTCCAGAGAAAATTTTAATTTTTCATGATTTTTTAATAAGAAAGATTGAAGCCTTAAATTGACAAAATCGATTATTTTCTTGAAAAAAATGACATTTTTGACATTTTCTGACGAAACCAATAATTTTTTTATTTAGAAGGTAGGAATTGACAAAAACAACACTTGGTAAAATTGAAAAATGCTCATGCATTGATTCGAGCCTAGAGTTAGGTTGACAAATGTTTTTAGACTTGGTGAGGGTTGGCTAGACTCACTTAAAGTCATTTAAATGCCTTGAAGAGGGATTGCAAAAAAATTAATTAATTTTGATAAGTATAGAAAATAGGGGACAACATCAAACTAGTCTCATTTTCGAGTTTATTTGGGCTAATCCGAAAGTGATGGGGATCGGGTAAGGTACCACTGGAAAGATAACTTCATGAGAATAAATAAAAACTATTCCAAAAACCTAGAAAATCACTTTCTAGGTGGAAATAATTTTTGAAATTGAAACTGCAGAGGAAGTGGCATAGTAAACTTTATTTTGGAAAAATATTTTAAAAAATCCATAAAAATCATTTGCTAGGTCGAACTAGCCCAAACAGAGTGCAAATTGTTGATTTTAGGGGTTCCAATAGAATTGAGTTAGAAAATCATAATTTCCTAATCCGAAATGATTCTAGAGCAAACAAGGTACCGTTGGAAATGTAATTCGATGCCTTCAAGGCAAAAATATTAGAATATTACAATAATATCATTTAGGTTCCAACAATAAATTTTAAAATTAAGGCCATAATGCTGCTGGTGTTGAAACAGGGGAATTTTAGTTTTCTTGGTTTCCTAAAACTAGGCTTGGATTATAGATGTTTACATGTCTGTGACAAAAAAGAGGTCAGTGATAGTGGCTTCATAAGCTTATTCACACAATCCCAAAGTAGTTTGGGATAATGGAACAACCCACTAGCCTTGTCACTAGCAAGGGACAGCATAAACAACTTAGTATAAGTAAAAAAGACATTTTATTTTTTGAAATATTAGAATGTTTAGCCTTATTTAAACTTGAATCTAGACATGAAAAGCCTGATTTTCCTCAAGATTAGAGGATCAATAAGTAAAAAGGATTAAGTCCATATTAATCCTTATTTATTGAGGTTAATGTTGACCTAACTTGGAGGGTTTTTAGAAAAACAACTTTTGACTATTATTAAACAGGCATTTTGACAAACATGTGATGAACTAAATATGGCATCCATGGCAATAAACTAGAAGACATGTTTAAACAAGCATGGATGACTTTTAGACTTGAAAATGATGACAAAATACAAAGAAATGAACAAGAGAATGCATGGTGATGTTAGCTTCATAAATGACATCAAGAATCTGCCATGGAAAATGATATGAACATATTTAAACAAAAAAAAGCTTTCTAGAATTTTTAGGATGGAATTAGAACATGTTTTCAATACAAACCAAGCATATAAGCATATAAAAACATGGTAAAGGGGTTAATAAAGCATCAAACGTCCTAAATCTACCATAACCAAGGTCACAAATTCATGAGATTTTGAAAAATAGGGTCATAGGTAGATGGATTTGGCTCACTAAAATTATGAAAATGGAAGAAATCAAGTAATTGAATGAAGAATAGAAATATACCTAAAAGCTTGGTAACTTTGCTAGTAATGTTGAGTTAGAAAAGTCTCTACACTTATAGCTTATTTTTTTCCCTTCTTTTGCTATTGATTAGCAAAAAAGAGTGGCCAAGAATGAGTTTGATGCTTGCAACATCAATGGAGCAGATTTTTAAAAGGAAATGTGAAGGCAATAAAGGGTTCTAGGATGGTTTTTGAAGGGGTTAAGAAGAAACTACAAGAATGGTGTTTTTCAAGGTTGAAGGCTAATATAATAGTGTATAAAGTATTGTTTAGCTAAGCACATAATGTATCTTAAAGAGGATTTAAGTTCAGCCGTAAAAAGATAGCAAAGGTAGGGCATTTAGAAGATTTTTGGTGTATAACATGGTAGTCATTATGCTAAGGAGCAAGCTTTCAACGTTTTATTAATTGATGTACAGCCTTGCCAGTAAGAGAATACCATGCATGAGCTGACATAATGAGAAAGGTCTAGCTTGCCCTTCATTAATCCATATTAGAGCTTGAAATATGCCTATGCCAAGCTTAATAGACTATTTAAAAATGTAATACCGCAATGCTTAAAGCCTAAAAATGAAATCCACATTATATTTAGGAAGTTATGTTTAAGGTTGGATATTTCTAGAGCCAAAGTTGTGACCAAATTCATGCTGTAATGTCGCGGTGCAAAAAAGGTCAAAATGTCATAAAGTGGGCTAATTTTGCCTATTTAGAGCAAATTTTGCCTAGATGTATCAATGCATTGAAGCTTGTATCAATACATTTAGGCCAAAAATCATGATTTTAGATGTGACATAACTATTTATCTATACAAATGCTGATGTATCAATACATTGAGCAAATATATTGATACATGGCCTCTTATATAGATACAAATAGTTTATTTTGGATTTTGATGATGTGGCAGCCTTGTATCTATACATAAGGGTCATCTATCAATACCTACTCATGGAAATATGAATTTACATACCTTTGATTGTCTGAACATCTCACCTTAGCTGGGAATAATGGATGACTGATCTGTGTTTGTCCAAATGACCTTGATGATGCCTCGAGTAGTGACCTTTAATGCCTTCGATAATAGCTTGACAAAATGGGGTATGTATATTTATTATAAGTCAAAGGATAGTAAGATTTCACTTCTATACAAATATTGCTCAAGTTATAAATATTGCTCAAGTTATATTTCAATATTTCCTTTTATTAAAATAACCTTAGATTTTCATTTTTTGTAGCACAACACTTGAAGTAAATTATGACATTCCTAAAACTATTCAACAAGACCCATAAACATGCGAAAAGATTTAGAGATTACATAGACAACAAGTGTTGTGCTATTAAAAATTTCATTCATGTTGTCCATTATATTCTCTTATTTCTATAATTGTATTAATAATTTATGTGTCGATTATTGTGTATCATTGACTATAACATTTTAATATTTTGTTATTATAGGAAAAACCATGCTACTTTGTTACAATAAAATATGGAGTTAATGCATCAATGTATCCAAGTTTCAACCCTTGATCTTGGTTTTAAGCTATTGGGGGCCTTAGCATTAATCATATACATATTTATGTTGGGAATAAGCCCAAGACACAACTATTTTCCTTTTTGCCAACATTTCACATTCAGATGTTGCAAGCTACAGTCTCCCTTCTCCTTCTATTTCCTAATAGGCGCACCAATGACAACAATATTATCAGTGACTTGAAATTTTTTATGAAATTTTTTGATGAAATTTTTGTTCAAAAGACTCATATTGATGAAAATATTGTCTTTTTCAACAAAATTTCCCATCGAAAAATGTCTTACCACTTGTATTGTTTGATTAATTAAAAAATTAAATATTGAAAAAGTAAGTACTAAATTTATAAACGTTGAATTTATTTATAAAATCTAGTTGGTATGCTATTGAAAATTAAGTATTTAACATAACTATATTGTTTGATAATTGTAAATGTTGAATTCTAAAAATTATTAATGTTAAAATTTAATTTTATTAGCATAACATTTTTTATTATTCTAGATAATTTTGGATAACAATTAAAGTTATAGTTTAAATATTTCAACCTTTCAATTAAAAAATACATAATTAGTTTAAATGTAATTTCTTTTAAAATAAAATTCACTTAATATATTCAACATTAAGTGACAAGTTGTTGAAAACTTTTTGTTGTAAAATTTCCTTTTAGTAAAATATAATATTAGTTGTCAAACAAAATGAAAAATTAAACCATTGAAAATATTATTTTCCAATGCATTGAAATTTCAATGCATTATTAAACATCTAGTGAGTCTCGAACCATATACCAAAGAAAAATTTTCTTTTCTTATCAAAAAATATTTTATTTAAATATAATTTTTTTTATCTTAGATCCAAAGTTCAAATAATAGTGACAACCATCATGGCCTTTGAACTTTAGCCAAGCATCGTGCAGGTTTAGACATAGATCTTACCTAATTATATGCCTAAGTTACCTTTTAACCCTTATGGGAAGAAAAGCCAAGTGGGATACTTTAGCTAGTAAACAACAACACTAAACAGAGTTTAGGAAAATGTTTAGAGCTTGTATTACTTAAGACATATTATGTGTACAAATGAGGGGTAGGTTGAGACATTTTATAGGTAAGCCCGCTTACATCCAACGGTTAGCACTTTGCCAAGTGTACAATCAAGATACCTTGTCTAGAATTATCTATCCTAGATGCTTCTAGATAAAGCTAGCAAATGCGGCATCTAAGGCCTTTTAGGTCTTTTCGAACTTCGTTGAAAGTGGCAATAGGCTTCTGAGTGCTTCTAGAGCCTAGACTATCTCAGGTGACTTAGAAGCTTCAGATTGTGCTTGGGCTTAGAGTGTCTAGAAGATGTTCGTGGCTATCTGGATCCTTCTAACATGCTAGCACTAGGACTTGAGCCTTCATGCTAATGCATGTGCTCCTTATACATCTAGCTTTTGTACAGGCATGATATGTCAATTTCATCCACTTGATCAAGTGATGCCCTTGTTGTTTCCTTCGTATGGAATTGCTTCATTAGATTTTAAAATTGTCATAGTGCATTGGTTGGCTCCCAACTTGCTTTGCTATCATGCATACCCTTCCATAACACTAGGTACTCGTGCTTTGGCCTATAATATTACATTTGTATAACTAAGTCGACAAAGATGCACTACACTTTTTTATCATATGATGTTATTATCCTAACTATTGCTCTTTATGACTCTTCTCGTTCTGGATTGCCCTGATCTTCATGAAATAGTTTAAACATGCTTATATGAAAAATTGGGTCCATTTTAATGGTTGGCTATAGGTTAAGTTAGTAGGCTACCTTGCTTACTCGTTTAAGAACTCTAAAAGGGCCTTTAAACCTTTGTATCAGTCATTTGTGTCAACCTTATGTGTAGAGAACCAAGTGTAACTTAACTAGCACTAGCTCCCTGACTTAGTACTCCATATCTCGTCACTTCTGATTAGCTCATTTCTTTGTTTACTTGACTGCTTTATGTAGACATATTGGGGCTACATCTACTTACTCCTGCCAAACCTTGGAAAAGTTATACGCTATTAGGTTAGGCCTCATGTATCCTACTATAATAGTGTCGGGCATTAAAGGCTGCTACTTAGTCACGATCTTAAAAAGACTTTGGTTTATGGCTTCCCTATGTTGCAAATTATAAATAAATTGAGCCATATCCAGTAAGTTAGGCCAGTCCCGCTAAGTGGCACTTACATAGTGCTGAAAATAGATTTCAAATAAAGCATTCACCTTTTTGGTTTGCTTATCAGTTTAAGGGTGCACAATAGTAGAGAAGTTAAACTTTGACCCTAGCAATTTAAAGCGCAACCTAAAAACACCTATAATCTTCATGTCTCGATCACTCACCATGGATTATCGTATGCCTTAACACTTTGCCATATTCTTGAGAAATAGTTAGGTACCTTTTTTTGCTAGGCACATCTTTGATGTTGGGATGAAAGTTCAGTACTTAGAGAACCTATCCATCATGACCATTATGGTCTTGGAACCTATAGTCCAATGATAAAGTCCATGGAGACAGTGTACCATGGGTGCTTTAGTATAGCTAATGGCTTTAAGAGACCAATAGGTGACTTATGTTCAACCTTGTCCTATTGGCAGATAAGATAAGTCCTCAAGTATGCCTCAATGTCTTTTCATATACACGACTAGCAGTAACAGTCCATTAAAAAAGCTAAGCTATGATGTACACCTAGGTGGATAGCCCATTGAGAGTCATGGCATTCTTGTATGACTTCCTTGTAAAGCTTTACATATTATAGTACATAGACTCAAATCCTCTTGGTATAAAGTAGATCACCCTTAAGCCAAAACCTTCAATCTTAAACTCTTTGGCATATTTTACAAAGGTCTTGGAAGTAAAGTCACGGGGTAGACCTTTTGGAATGCATGGCATCGAGGAACCTTTTAGGTGGCTTATAGTAGCAAATTTCATCTTGTAGCTAAGTGCATCATCCATGGTGTTAGCCTTTGTAGGCTGGTACTCCTTTCAAAAATTAAATTTTGCAAGGAAATCTTGCCATTGAACCTATTTAGAGGATAATTTCTTCTGAGTTTGAAAGTATCTTGTAGCTAAAATGTCAGTTTTAACCATGAACTTAGACCCTAACAGGTAGTGATGCCATATATGAAGAAAGTGCAACATGACTATTATTTTGTTCTCTTAGATAATGTACCCTTGCTCTATCTCATTGAGCTTTTGACTTTCAGATGCAATGGTTGTCTTGCATCAAAAAGCCACTAATAACATAGTCTGATGCATTCATATGAGCCTTACATGGCTTGGTGTGATCAGTCAGGTAGAGCACAAGCTCTTCCGTTATTGCTTGTTTTAAATGCTTAAAAGCCTACTCACATTTTGGGCTCTAATCCTACACTCTTTCTTTCCATCAAGGATGTGGTGATCGCTAAGTAGCCTTTAGTGAAATGCCTATAATAATTTCCTAAACCAAGGAATGATCTTAGCTCAGAAACCTTGGTTGGTTGCTCCTAATCTAGGATGGCATAGACTTTGATCTTGACCATGCGAATTCGATAACCTTCAATTATGTGACCAAGGAAAGGTACTTCTTATTAGGCAAATAAGTAGTTCTCCTATTTAACATGGCTCATTCTTTCATAGCACTTGAAATACCTCTCATAAATGCTATACATTTTCTTATACGTTTAGCTGATATGATAATCATCAAGGTAGACTACAAAGATAGTGCAACATGATTATCATTTTGTTCTCTTAGACAATGTACCATCACTTTATCTCGTTAAGCTTTTGACTTTCAAATGCAATGGTTGTCTTGCATTAAAAAGCCATCAATAACATAATCTGATAAGTCTATATGTGCCTCATTCGGCTTAGTGTGATCAGCCAGGTAGAGCATAAGCTCTTTCGTTACTGCTTGTTTTAAATGCTCAAAAGCCTACTAACACTTTGGGCTCTAATCCTACACTATTTCTTTCTTAAACAAGTCCATCAAGGGTGTGGTTATCACTAAGTAGCCTTTAGTGAAATGCCTATAATAGTTTACCAAACCAAAGAATAATCTTAGCTCAGAGACCTTGGCTGGTTGCTCCTAATCTAGGATGGCATAGACTTTGTTCTTGACCATGTGAATTCGACAACTTTTAACTATGTGACCAAGAAAATGTACTTCTTATTAGGCAAACAAGTAGTTCTCCTATTTAACATGGCTCATTCTTTCGTAGCAGTTGAAATACCTCTCATAAATGCTATACATTTTCTTGTGTGTCTAGCTGATATGACAATCATCAAGATAGACTACAATAAAACAATTAAGGAAGGGTTATAGTACCTTGTTTATGAGGTATGAAATGCAGCTAAAGTATTTGTAAGTCCAAACAACATCACTAAGAACTTATACAAACCATAGTGAGTGACACATGCAATCTTAGGCTCACTTCCCTCAACTATATGCATATGATAGTAACCTGAAGTCTAGCTTGGTGAACCAAGGAGCCTCTCTGAGCTGGTTGGATAGGCCAGCAATAAGTAAGATCGAGTACTTATTCTTAATCGAGAGCTTGTTGAGCTCCTGATAATCAATGCACATATATAAGGAATCATTATGCTTACATTGGAGCATTATTAATACATCATACGAAATCTTAGATAGTTTGATAAACCCTACATTGATAAGCTGTCTATACTATTTTCGTGGCTCTTCAAGCTCAAAGGGTGACATCCAATAGGGTACCCTTGCTGGAGGCTGAGCATTAGGCACTAGCTTGATCTCATGGTCCATATATGATATGAGCACAACCATGGCACATTGCAAGGGGAATGGAACCAAAGATGGGCTAGTAATGCCAAATGGATCGGTAATAAAATCAAGAGTTAAGAAGTTTAAAAAAGCACTTTAATCCTACATAGGAAGAATTATAGATGGCATCGAATCTCAAAAGACAATGAGGACCAATGGCATCATATCTAATCAAATAGGGCTGAATATGTAAGAATACTCTAATTCTTATTTAATTAATTATTTTAAGTTAAAAGAATAGCTTTAGGCAGCCCACTATTTATATTTTGCATGTGGGCTTCTTTTTAATTCATTATGGGCTTGTTTTGGTGAGATGGATTTTTATTGGCTTTCAGCTCATTTAATTTTAATTTAAACCTTTAGGCTTAATGAGCTCTATTTTAGAGATGTTAGGTTTGGGCTTTAGTTATTTTGGTGGGAGACCCATGTTTGAAGGCTTTTTATATCTTTAGGGTTTTTTGTTCTTTTTTCTTTTCAAAGGGTATAAATACCTCATAATAAACATTGTATGGCAGATTTTGTTAAATAAAAAATATTGAGTTTGTACTCATCTCAGGAAGGATGCTTATCTTCTTATATTGCATCAAGAATGTAATCCTTATCAAGGTAATTACTTATGGTGAATTCTATTCTTATTTTCAAATCAACCATATCATATGCGTTTCCATTCATATAATTGATTTGGGGTTCATAAGGGTTGGGAATTTCTTTTTGTTCATGTTCGTGTCAAAATGTGTGTTTAAGGGGTTTTGAGTTCTTTAGCCTAGGGTTGTACATCATTTGGCATTAAAGCTTGGATTGGGATAAATTCCTATTTATTTTGTTGTGTTCATCTTGCTCTTGAGTTTTTTTCTTGTCTTTTTTTTTCGCATATTTGTTTTTTGAGTTATTTGTTGCCCTAGCTATCATATAAAATTCAAAAAAAAAGTAATAAAAAAATAGATCAGTTGATGGAGTAAAAAAAAAGAGGAATTAAATTTGCATCTCATCTAGGAGAAGAAAAGCACAAAAGAAAAATTAATTTGGTTGGTGGCGAGACCTTGAATCTGTACACTTAGGGCAGAATTTAGGGTAATTATTTATATGAAAATAATCGAATTTAGATATGGTCATAATTTAAATTTGAAAATTAAATAGAAAAGTCAAAGTTGCATAAGCATGATTTATGGGTTTGGCGTCATTCTAGGATAGGTTTCTTGACTTTCTTATTTTGTTTTTAGTGTTCTTACATCCATTGCATCAAACTTGACTTTTCCATTAAGGAAATATCAATTTTTGCATTTATGCATTAGTTTTGTCATTTTTCCTTCATTTTAGGTTGCTATTTTTGGTGTCTCTTACTTTTTTTTCTTTTTTTTGTTTCCATTTATACCATAATTAACAATTTGATTCTTGTTAATGAAATCAGTATTTTGAGCAGCATACATATCTTCCTCTTGTGTGCTCATTTCGTTTTTCTTCATTTCGGTATTCTTGTTTCTAGGTTTGTCCCTATCTTATTTGTTAGGTGTTTTCATTGCATTCCTAGTTTTAATTTGTTGTTTATGAATTACCTTGATTGGAAATTGAATTCTGAAGTGCAATTGAGGACAACAAGCTTGAGTGCGAAAGCTTAAAAAAGGGTAAAAGCCAATTTTGAGTGAAACACAAGTGGAGTGCCGAAACATGTAAAGGAGTGAATTGTGAGGTTCTTTTTATTGCTAACCATTTTCTTGCAGCCTCTGTTTTTAAGAATGGCCCAAAGTAGAGATGGAAAGGAAACATTGCATGAGGGGGAGGATGAAATTGTACCTAATCTGAAATTGATGTATAAGGCATTCATGAGTGAGTTCAAGAAGTTATCTACTAGGATGGATGGGATGGATGAAAGAATTAAAGAAGCCAATAGAATCCAAAACCATAGTAGATCAATTGACAGTCATAAGAATAGGGATGAAAAGCTGGGAAGAATGTATGATGAGTATAAAGATGAAGTGCAATCCGTGAGGGGTAGAGAAAGGAGGGAAGAAAGAGTGGAGAGAAAAGATAGCAACATTAATGCCATCAAGATGTAAATTCCACCCTTCAAAGGTGTGAATGATGCTGAAGTGTACTTAGAGTGGGAAAGAAAGGTGGACATGATTTTTGCTTATCATAACTATTCTAAAGATAAGGATGTGAGATTGGCAGTAGTGGAATTCTCTGATTATGCACTAATTTGGCGGGATAAATTGACATAAGATAGGAAGAGCAATAGGGAACCACCTATATCCATTTGGGAGAAGATGAAAAGAGTGATAAATAAAAGGTTTGTGCCATCTTATTACTATAGAGAGTTGCACTAGTAATTACATAGACTCACACAAGGATCTAGATCAGTAGAAGATTATCACAAGGAGATGGAGATGCTATTGATTAAAGCTAACATAGAAGAGAAGAAAGAGGTGACAATTGCTCGATTCATGGGTGGTTTGAATAGGGAAATTGCTGATGTGGTTGAGTTACAACGTTATGTAGAGATGGAGGACCTGGTGAACATTGCCATCAAGGTGGAGAAGCAACAAAAACAAAAGACAGCAGCCAAGTTTTTCTTAAATTCCCATAGCAAATGAAGTCCAAAATGGAGCAAAATTGAAGATAAAAAGAGGGAGCACTATTTGGATTCCAAAGAGAAAGGCAACGAAACAAATAGAGGCAAGGAAAAGAGTATTTTAATTTAAAAAGGTACTATGATCCATTTTTTAAACCTTCTAAGCATAGGAATATTAAGTGCTTTAAATGTCAAAGGCGTGGTCATTATGCATCTGATTATCCTAATAGAAAGACTATGTTTATTAAAGGCGATGATATTGTTTTTGAGTCTGATAGAGGTAATGAGTCTGATGGTAGTGATTTGAGTATGCCACCTTTAGAAGATTGTTCTGATATTGATGAAAGTGTTGAAGATGCTGTTAAGGGTGAATCTTTAGTTGCTAAGTGTGCATTAAACTTGAATGTGAAGGAAGATAGCCTAGAACAAAGCGAGAACTTATTTCACACTCGATGCTTGGTAGGTGAGAAAGTTTATAGCATGATCATAGATGGGGGTATTTGCATTAATGTAGCTAGTACTACTTTAGTAGAGAAGTTGAGGCTGAAATTTAATAAACACCCTAACCCATATAGACTACTATGGTTGAATGATAGTGGTGAAGTCAAAGTCACTAAGCAAGTAGTTGTTGCGTTCTCTATTGGTAGATATGCTGATGAAGTTGTGTGTGACGTTATGCCTATGCAAGCTGGACATATATTATTGGGTAGGCCACGGTAATTCAATAGGCGTGTTATGCATGATGGGTACATGAATAGGTATTCTTGTATGTATAATGGGCAGAAAATTACCCTTGCTCCTTTATCATCCATAGATGCATACCTTAAAATTGAAATTCAACAATCATTAAGTGAAGATTTAGGTAGTGAGGTGAAAAATAAAGAAGAAAGAAAAGAGGCCATGAGAGAAAAGAATAAAGTTAAAGGCCCGATAGTCAGTGACTGCACAAGTGAGAAAAAAGAAAGTGGGATGTGCAGGAGAGAAGAAGTTAGTAAGTGAAAAGAAAAAAAAGAATGTGAAAAGTAAGCAAAAAGAAATTGAGAGGAGTGAAAAGGTTAAGACTCAACCATGTTTTCATACAAAAGAGAAAGAGTTAAAGAGTGCATACTTAGGCAAAAGAACTTTAACATTGATTTAGTTTAAGGAAACATTGTTTGCTAACACTAACCTTGACCCAAATTTGCTTAGTGTGCTTGTGACTTTATGGCAGGATTATGATGATGTTTTTCTTGATGAGGTACCCTATGAGTTACCACCTTTGAGAGGGATTGAGCATTAAATTGACTTTGTACCAGGAGCTCAAATTCCTAATCGTCCAGCTTACCGAGGCAACCAGAGGAGGCAAAGGAACTACAAAGGCAAGTGAATGAATTGCTTAAAAAGACATATGTGAGGGAGAGCATGAGTCCTTATGCTATGCCAGTTTTTTTAGTGCCAAAGAAAGATGGAACTTGGAGGATGTGTATGGATTGTAGAGCGATCAATAAGATCACTTTGAAGTATCGCCATCTTATTCCTAGGTTAGATGATATGGCTAGATGAGTTGCATGGTGCTTGCATATTCACCAAAATTGATTTAAAAAGTGGCTATCATCAAACTAAAATAAAAGAAGGTGATGAATGAAAAACTACATTTAAGACAAAATATGGATTGTATGAGTGGTTGGTTATGCTTTTTGGCTTATCTAATGCACCTAGTACTTTCATGCGCTTAATGAATCATGTTTTACGTGAGTTCCTTGGAAAATTTATGGTTGTTTACTTTGATGACATGTTGATTTACAGTAAGAACTTAGATGAACATATTATGCATGTTAATACTATTTTGGATGTGCTTAGGAAAGAGAAGTTGTATGCAAACCTTAAGAAATGTTCATTTTGCATGGATAAAGTTGTCTTCTTAGGTTTTATGGTGAGTTCTAAGGGAGTTGAGGTTGACTCCGAGAAGGTGAAAGCTATTCAAGAATGGCTAACACCTAAGTCAGCTAGTGAGGTTAGGAGTTTCCATGGCTTAACAAGTTTTTTTCGGCGATTTGTTAGAGATTTCTCTACTATCACTGCCCCATTGAATGAAATCGTTAAGAAGAATGTTGGTTTTAGATGGGAGAAAGAACAGGAAAATGCCTTTAGTACCTTAAAGGAAAAGTTATGTACTGCACCTGTTTTGTGTTTGCCTAATTTTTCTAAGACTTTTAAAATTGAATGTAATGCTTATGGGATTGGTATAGGGGCTATTTTGATGTAAGAGAATCATCCCATAGCATATTTTAGTGAGAAGTTGAGCGGATCAGTTTTGAACTACTCCACTTATGATAACAAGCTTTATGCCTTGGTGAGAGCTCTTGAAGTATGTTAACATTACTTGCTACCTAAAGAGTTTGTGATACATAGTGATCATCAATCTCTTAAGTACTTAAAGGGATAAGGGAAATTGAGCAAAAGGCATACAAGTTAGGTGGAGTATCTTGAAACATTTCTGTATGTGAGAAAATACAAGCAAGGTAAGGAAAATGTTGTGGCTGATGCATTTTCAAGAAGATACGTTTTGATTTCTATGCTTACTTCTAAGTTATTTGGATTTGAGCATTTGAAAGAGTTATATGTTGATGATGTTGATTTTGCTAATGTATATCAAGCTTGTGAACATGGTGCATTTGATAAGTTCTATAGACATGAAGGATATCCTTTTAGAGGCAAACAACTTTGCATTCCTGCATTTTCTATTAGGGAGTTGCTTGTTAGAGAATCACATGGTGGAGGGTTAGTAGGGCATTTTGGTGTGCAAAAGACCTTAAATCTGCTTAGTGAACATTTTTATTGGCCGAATATGAGAATAGATATGGAAAGGGTTTGTGCCAAGTGTATTGCATGTAAACAAGCCAAGTCTAGGTCTATGTCTCATGGTCTGTATACATCTTTACCTATACCTAGTGAAACTTGGACTAATATATCTATGGATTTTGTATTGGGTTTACCTAGGACTAGGAAAGGTAGGGATAGCATATTTATTGTTGTGGACAAATTTAGTAAAATGGCTCATTTCATTGCTTGCTATTAAATAGATGATGCAATAAACATTGCTGATCTTTTCTTTAGGGAAGTGGTTCAGCTTCATGGTGTGCCAAGAACCATTGTTTCAGATAGTGATGTTAAGTTTCTAAGTCATTTTTGGAAAGTTTTGTGGGGAAAGTTGGGTATAAGCTTTTATTCTCTACTACATGTCACCCATAAACTGATGGGCAAACTAAG
>JBBYHO010227985.1:20923-34185 GCA_038382025.1 Adansonia gregorii | reverse complement strand
AGATGAACTTTGATTATGAGAAGAACGGTGGAAGGAAAAGGTTTTCCTGCCAAAGTAAAGCATCAATATTGTGTATCCCAATGAAGAGATCTATTTATAGTGCTTGATAACCAAAAGAACGTAGATTACTCCAAAAATCAAAGTTTGTTCTATTTGATGGGAAAATGGTCGAAAGACAAGCTTTTCGTGCCAAACATAAGCATCAATATTATGTATCCCAATGATGAAAATGGGTTTACAGGGCCCAATCACTAAAAGAATACGATTATTATAAGAATCCAAGTTTGTAATAGTCGATGGATGAACTTTGATTTTAATGAAAATGATGTATTGAAAAGCTTTTCCCACCAAACTAAAGCATCAATTTCGTGTTTCCCGATAAAGAGAACATGTATATAGTGCCTAATAATAAAAAGAATAGAGATATTATGAGAATGAAAGTTTGTCCCATTTGACAGATAACTTAGATTAAGGAAAAATAAGCTTTTCTTGCCAAGTCAAAGCATCAATATTGTGTATCATAATGAGGAAAATGTATTTGTAGTATCAGTCACTAAAGGGATGGAGATTATTGCGAGAATCTATGTTTGTCCTATTTGACGAATGAACTTTGATTCTTAGAAAAATGATGGAATGAAAACCTTTTCCTGCCAAACAAAAGCATCATTGTCGTGTATCCTACTAAAGAGAGTGTTTTGTAGAGCCCAATCACAAAAACAATGGTGATTATTATGAGAATCCATGTTTGTCTCATTTGAAGGACAAACTTTGATTCTAATGGTGGAATGAAAGGCTTTTCTTGCCAAACCAATGCATCAATTTCGTGTGTCCCAATGAAAACAATGTGTTTATAGTGCCCAATCACCAAAAGAATTAAGATTATTATGAGAATCAAAGTTTGTCCTTTTGTTAGACGAAAATGAAAATGGTGGAAAGAAATCTTTTCTTGCCAAACAAAACCATCAATGTCATGTATCCCAATGAAGGAAATGTGTTTATAGTACCCAATCACCAAATGAATAGAGATTATTAGGATAATCATGTTTGTTTTCTTTGATAAATCAATATTGATTCTAAGGAAACCAAAGCATCAATTTTGTGTTCTCTAATGAGGAGAATGTGTTTATAGCACTCAATCACAAAAAAGAATGGGAATTATGATGAGAATCCAAGTTTGTCTCATTTGATAGACAAACTTTGACTAAAAGGAAATGATGGAAAGAAAAGCTTTCTTGCCAAACAAAAGCATCAATATCGTGTGCCCCAATAAGAAAAAAGTGTTTATAGTGCCTAATACCCAAAAGAATTGAGATAATTACGAGAATCCAAGTTTATCCTATTTGATAGATGAACTTTGATTCAAAGGCAAACATGGAAAGAAAAGCTTTTCCTACAAATAAAAGCATCAAATCATGTATTCCAATATGGAGAATTTGTCTATAGTGCCCAATCGCCAAAAGATTGGATATTATTATGAGAATCCATGTTTATCCCATTCTGATGGATGAACTTTGATTATGAGAAGAATGGTGGAAAGAAAAGCTTTTCCTACCAAACAAAAGCATTTATATAGTGTATCCAGTGCGAAGAATACGTTTATAGTTGCCCGATCATGAAAAGAATGAAGATTATTATAGGAATCAAAGTTTATCCCATTTGATGGATGAGCTTTAGTTCTAATGAAAATGGTGGAAAAAAGCTTTTCGTGCCAAATAGAAGCACCAATATTATGTATCCAAATAAGGAAAATGTGTTTACAGGGACTAATCACTAAAAGAATGGTGATTATTACATGAATCCAAGTTTGTACCAGTCAATGGATGAACTTTGATTTTAATGAAAATAATGGAATAAAAAGCTATTCCTGTGAAATCATAGCATTAATTTCATGTGTCACGATGAGGAGAATGCGTTTATAGTGCCTAATAATAAAAAGAATAGAGATATTACAAGAATACAAGTTTATCACATTTGACAGATGAACTTTGATTCTAAGGAAAAATATGCTTTTCTTGCGAAGCCAAAGCTTAATATTGCATATCCTAAGGAGAAGAATGTATCTATAGTGTCAGTCACTAAAGGGATGGAGATTATTTTGAGAATCTATGTTTGTCCCATTTAACGAGCTAAGGAAAATGGTGGAAAGAAAAGCTTTTCCTACCAAACAAAAGCATCAATGTTGTGTATCCTAATAAGAAGAGTATTATTATAGCGCCGAATCACAAAATCAATGTCGATTACTACAAGAATCTATTTTGTCTTATTTGAAGGACAAACTTTAATTCGAAGGAAAATGGTGGAATAAAAGACTTTTCTTGCCAAACCAAAGCATTAGTTTCATGTACTCTAATAAGGAGATGTGTTTATAGAACTCAATCACAAAAAGAATGGTTATTATGGTAAAAATCCAAGTTTGTCCCATTAGATGCATGAACTTAGACTAAAAGAAAAATGATAGAAAGAAAAGCTTTTCTTGTGAAACAAAAGCATTAATATCATGTATCCTAATGAGAAAAAAATGTTTACTGTGCCCAATCCCTAAAAGAATTGAGATAATTATAAGAAACTAAGTTTGTCCCGTTTGACAGATAAACTTTGATTCAAAGGAAAATGTGGAAATAAAAGCTTTTCCTGCCAAACAAAAGCATCAACAACTTGCATTCTAATATGGAGAATGCATCTATGGTGCCAAATCGCTAAAAGGTTGGAAATTATTATGAGAATCCATGTTTGTCCTATTTTGACTGTTGAATTTTAATTATGAGGAGAATGGGGGAAAGAAAAGCTTTCTAGCCCAACAAAAGCATCAATATCACATATCCCAATAAAGAGAATGTGTTTATAGTGCCCGATCACCAAAAGAACGAAGATTGTTACAGGAATTGAAGTTTGTCCCATTTGATGGATAAACCTTGATTCTAAAGAAAATGATGGAAAGAAAAGCTTTTTGTGCCAAACAGAAGCACCAATATTATGTATCCTAATGAGGAAAATGTGTTTACATGGCCCAATCACCTAAAGAATGTCGATTATTACAAGAATCCAAGTTTGCACTAGTCGATGGATAAACTTTGATAATGAAAACGGTAGAATGAAAAGCTTTTCCTGCCAAAGAAAAGCATCAATGTTGTGTATCCTAATAAGGAAAGTGTTTTTATAGTGCCTAATCATAAAAAAATTGGTGATTATTACAAGAATCCATGTTTGTCTGATTTAAAGGACAAACTTTGATTCTAAAGAAAATAGTGGAATAAAAGGTTTTTCTTGCCAAACCAAAGCATCAATTTCATGTGTCAAAATGAGAAGAATGTGCTTATAATGCCCAATCACCAAAATAATTGAGATTATTCTGAGAATCAAAGTTTGTCTTGTTTGTCAGATGAAAAGAAATATGGTGGAAAGAAATATTTTCCTACCAAACAAAACCATCAATATTGTGCATCCCAATAAGAAAAATGTGTTTATAATGCCTAATCACTACATGAATGGAGATTATTAAGATAATCCACGTTTATCCTATTTTACAAATCAATATTGATTCCAAGGAAAATGCTGGAAAAAAAAGCTTTTCCTGTGAAACCAAAGCATCAATTTCATGTACGTTAATAAGGAGAATGTGTTTATAGCACTCAATCACCAAAAACAAGGGTATTATGATGAGAATCAAAGTTTGTCCCATTTGATAGGTAAACTTAGACTAAAAGGAAAATGATGGAAAGAAAAGCTTTTCTTGCCAAACAAAAGTATCAATATCATGTATCCCAATGAGAAATAAGTGTTTATAGTGCCCAATGCCCAAAAAAATTGAGATAATTACGAGAATCTAAGTTTGTCCTGCTTGACAGATGAACTTTGAATCAAAGGAAAACATGGAAAGAAAAACTTTTCCTACTAAACAAAGGCATCAATATCGTGTATCCTAATGAGAAAAATGTGTTTACAGTGCCTGATCACCAAAGAACGAAGATTATTAGGAGAATTAAAGTTTGTCAAATTTGACGGATGAACTTTGATTCTAAAGAAAATAGTGGAAAGAAAAGCTTTTCATGCCAAACAAAAGCACCGATATTATATATCCCAATGAGGAAAATGTGTTTACTAGGCCCAATCACCAAAGGAATGGAGATTATTACGAGAATCAAAGTTTGTACTAGTCAATGGATGAACTTTGATTTTAATGAAAATGGTTGAATGAAAAGCTTTTCCTGCCAAACCAAAGCATCATTTCGTGTGTCCCGATGGGGATAACGTGTTTATAATGCCCAATAATAAAAAAAATAAGGATATTATGAGAATACAAGTTTATCCCATTTAACAGACGATCTTTGATTCTAAGGAAAAATAAGCTTTTCTTACTAAGCCAAAATAGTAATATCGTGTATCCCAATAAGGAGAATGTATTTATAGTGTCAGTCACTAAACAAATAGAGATTATTATGAGATTCCATGTTTGTCTCATTTGATAGATGAACTTTGATTAGAAGGAAAATGGTGGAATGAAATGCACTTCCTGCTAAACAAAAGCATTAATATCGTGTATCCTAATGAGAAGAACGTGTTTATAGTGCCTAACCAACAAAAAAATAGAGATTATTATGAGAATTTATGTTTGTCTTATTTTATGGATGAACGTTGATTCTAAGGAAAATGGTAGAATAAAAAGCTTTTCCTACCAAACTAAAGCATCATTTTCATGGATCCGAACGAGAAAAATTTGTTTATACTGCCCAATCACCAAAAAAATTGAGGTTATTATCAGAATCCAAGTTTGTCCCGCTTGAAGAACAAATTTGGATTCAAAGGAAAACAATGGAAAGAAAAACCTTTTCTTGCCAAACAAAAGCATCAATATCATGTACACCAACGTAGAAAATGTGTCTATGGTGCCTAATTACCAAAAGATAGGATATTATTATGAAAATTGATGTTGCCCCATTTTGATGGATGAACTTTGATTCTAAGAAGAATGGTGGAAAGAAAATTTTTTCTTGCCAAACAAAAGCATCAATATCATGTATCTTAATGAGGAGAATGTGTTTATAATGCCCTATAACAAAAAGAACAGAGATTATTATGAGCATCCAAGTTTGTCCCATTTAATGGATGAATTTTGATTCTAAGGAAAATAGTGAAAAAAACTTTTCTTACCAACCAAAAGCACTGATATTGTGTATCTAAATGAGGAAAATGTGTTTATAGAACCCAATCACCAAAAGAATGGTGATTATTATGAGAACTCAAATTTGTCCCATTTGTCGGATGAACATTGATTTTAATGAAAATGGTGGAATAAAAAGCTTTTCTCACCAAACTAAAGCATCAATTTTGTGTGTCTCAATAAGGAAAATGTGCTTATGGTGCCCAATCATGAAAAGAGTGGAGATTAAGATGAGAATACAAGTTTGTCCCATCTGAGAAACAAACATTAATTTTATGGAAAATGGTGAAAAGATAAGCTTTTCTTGCCAACCAAAGCATCAATATCATGTATCCTAATGAGGATAATATATTTATAATGCCTAGTCACTAAGGGATAAAGATTATTACGAGAATCCATGTTTGTCCTATTTAATGGACAAACTTTGATTGTAAGGAAAATGGTGGAATGAAAACCTTCTCCTACCAAACCATAGTATCAAATTTATGTATCCAAATGAGAAAAATGTGTTTATAATGCCCAATCACCAAATGATAGGATATTATTATAAGAGTCAACATTTGCCCTACTTGGCAGATGATGAAAAACGTTGGAAAGAAGAGTTTTTCCTGCCAAATAAAAGCATAATAAGGAGAATATATTTATCATGCCCAATAATCAAAGCAATGGATATTAATATAAGAATTCGAGTTTGTCCCATTTGACAAAAGAACTTTGATTCTAAGGAAAATAGCAAAAGGAAAAGCTTGCCTTGCCAACCAAAGCATCAATATCATGTATCTTAATTAGGGAAATGTGTTTATAGCACCCAATCACAAAAAGAATGGATATTACTATCTAAGTTTGTCCCATTTGATGGATGAACTTAGATTCAAAGGAAAACGGCAAAATGAAAAGCTTTTCCTGCCAATCAAAGCATCAATATCATGTACTCTAAATAGGAGAACGTATTTATATTGCTCAGTCACTAAAAGAATGGGGATTATTATGAGAATCCAAGTTTATCCTAGTTGATGGATAAACTTTGATTTTAATGAAAATGGTGGAATGAAAAGCTTTTCTTGCCAAACCAAAGCATCAATTTTGTGTGCCTCAATAAGGAGAATGTGCTTATAGTGTCCAATCATAAAACGATTAGAGATAATTATGAGAATACAAGTTGTACGATTTGATAGATGAACTTTGATTCTAAGGAAAATGGTGAAAATATAAGCTTTTCTCGGCAAGCCAAAGCATCAAATTGCATATCCTAAGGAGGAGATTGTATTTATAGTGCTTAGTCACTATAAGGGTGGACATTATTATGAGAATCTAAGTTTGTCCCATTTAACAGATGAATATTGATTTTAAGGAAAATGGTGGAATGAAAAGCTTCTCCTGCCAGACCATAGCATCAATTTCATGTATCTCAATGAGTAGAATGTGTTTATAGTGCTAATCACCAAATGATTGGATATTAGTATATGAATACAAGTTTGTCCCACTTGATGAACAAACTTTGATTTTTAGAAAAATGTTAGAAAGAAAAGCGTTTCCTACAAAAGGAAAAAACATCAAATCATGTATCTTAATAAGGGGAATGTGTTTATAATGCCCAATCACCCAAAGATTGGAGATTATTAGAGAATCCAATTTTGTCCCATTTTGACAGATGAACTTTGATTCTTAGGAAAATGGTGGAAACAGAAGCTTTTTCTATTAAAAAAAGCATCAATATCATGTATCCTAATAAGAAAAATGTGTTTATATTATGCAATCAACAAAAGAATGAAGACTATTACAAGAATCCATGTTTGCCCCATTTGACAGATGAACTTTGATTCTAAAGAAAATGGCAGAATGAAAAGCTTTTCCTGCCAAACAAAAGAATCAATATCATGCATCCTAAGAAGGAGCACATTTTTATAGTGCCCAATCACAAAAACAATGGCGATTATGATAAGAATCCATGTTTATCTTATTTGATGGACAAACTTTTATTTTAAGGAAAATGGTGGAATTAAGGCTTTTTGTGCCAAACCAAAGCATCAATTTCATGTGTCCTAATGAGAATAAAGTGTTTATAATGCCCAATCATTAAAAGAATTGAGATTATTACAATAATCCAAGTTTGTCCCATTTTATAGATGAAAAGGAAAATGGTGGAAAAAAATGTTTTCTTGCCAAACAAATGCATCAATATCATGTATCCCAATGTGGAGAACATCTTTATAGTGCCCAATCATAAAAAGATTGGAGATTATTATGAGAATGCATGTTTATCCAATTTTAATGGATGAACTTTGATTCTAAAGAAAATGGTCGGAAGAAAAGCTTTTCTTGCTAAACAAAAGCATCAATATCATGTATCTAAATGAGGAGAAAGTGTTTATAATGCCTAATCACCAAAAAAATGAAGATTATTATAAGAATCCATGTTTGTCCTATTTGATAGATGGATATTATTTCAGGGAAAATAGTGGAAAGAAAAGCTTTTCCTTTGAAATTAAAGCTTCAATTTCATATACTCTAGTAAGGAGAATGTGTTTATAGCACTCAATCATAAAATGAATGAGCATTATTATGAGAATCCAAGTTTATCCCATTTGATAGATGAACTTTGACTAAAAGGAAAATGGTAGAAAGAGAAGCTTTCCCTACCAAACAAAAGCATCAATATTGTGTATCTCAATAAGGAGGATATGATTATAGTGCCTAATCACCAAAAGAATGTGATTATTACGAGAATCCATGTTTGGCCCATTTGATGGATAGCATAAATTCTAAATAAAATGGTGCAATGAAAAGCTCTTCCTGCCAAACTAAAGCATTAATTTCATGTATTCGAATAAAAAATAATATATTTATAGTGCCCAATCACCAAAACAATTAAGATTATTATGAGAATCCAATTTATCCTGTTTGATAGATGAGCTTCGATTCAAAGGAAACAGTGGAAAGAAAAGCTTTTCCTACCAAACTAGAGCATCAATATCGTGTATCCTAGCGAGAAGAATGTATTTATAGTGCTTAATCACCAAAAGGATAGAGATTATTACTAGAATACAGGTTTGTCCTATTTGATGGATGAACTTTGATTCTAAGGAAAATAGTGGGATGAAAAGCTTTTCTTGCGAATCCAAAGAATCAAAATAATGCATCCCAATGAGGAGAATGTGCTTATCTTGCCCAATCACCAAAAAATGAATATTATTACAAGAATCCAAGTTTGTCCCATTTGTTGGATGAACATTGATTCAAGGGAAAATGGTGGGATAAAAGGCTTTTCCTGCCAATCCAAAGAATCAAAATTATGTATCATAATGAGGAGAATATGTTTGTCTTACCTAATCACCAAAAGAATGGATAGCATTACGAGAATCTAAGTTTGTGCCATTTGATAGATGAACAATGAATCTAAGGAAAATAGGGAAAAGAAAAGGTTTTCTTGCAAAACTAAGTCATCTATTTCATGTATCCCAATGAGAAAAATATGTTTATATTGCCCAATCACCTAAAGAATAGAGATTATTGTGGGAATCCAAGTGTATCCCATTTGAGGGATGAACATTGATTCAAAGGAAAACAATGGAAAGAAAAGTTTTCCTACCAAGCAAAAGCATTAATATCATGTATCCCAATGTAGAGAATACGTCTATAGTGTCCAATCACCAAAAGGATGAATATTGTTATGAGAATCCAAGTTTGTCCCATTTAAAGGATGAATACTGAATCTAAGGAAAATAAGGAAAAGAAAAGCTTTTCCTGCCAAACCAAGTCATCTGCTTCATGTATCCTAATGAGAAGAATATGTTTATAGTGCCCAATAACCGAAAGAATTGAGATTATTATGAGATTTTATTTGATGGACTAATTTTGATTTAAAGGAAGACAGTGGAAAGAAAAGCTTTTCCGCCAAACAAAAGGATCAATATCATGTATCCCAATGTGGAGAATATGTCTATATACCAAATCACCAAAAGACTGGAGATGATTATGAGAATCCATGTTTATCCATTTTGACGGATAAACATTGATTCTAAGGAGAACGGTGGAAAAGTAATGCTTTTCTTGCCAAACAAAAGCATCAATATCGTGTATACCATTGAGTAAAATGTGCTTATAGTGCCCAATCAGCAAAAAAATGGAGATTATTATACGAACCAAAGCTTGTCCTATTTGATGGATGAACTTTGATTCTAAGGAAAATCGCGGAAAAAAAAAGCTTTGTTTACCAAACAAAAGCACCAATATTGTGTATCCAAATAAGGAGAATATGTTTACAAGGCCTAATCACTAAAAAAATGGTGATTATTATAAGAATCCAAGTTTGTCCCATCTGACCAATGAACTTTGATTCTACAAAAAACGATGGAAAGAAAAGCTTCTCCTACCAAACTAGAACATAAATAGTGCATATCCAAATAAGGAGTATATGTTTACGATGCCCAATCACTAAAAGGATGGTGATTATTACGAGAAACCAAGTTTATCCTATTTGACAGATGAACCTTGATTCTAAGGAGAACGGTGGAAAGAAAAGCTTTTCCTGGCAAAAAAAAGCATCAATATCATGTATCCTAATAAGAAGCGTGTTTTTATAGTGCCTAACAACAAAAACAATGGTGATCAATACAAAAACCCATGTTTGTCTTTGACGAACGAACTTTGATTCTAAGGAAAATGGTGGAATGAAAGGCTACTTTTACCAAACTAAAGCATCAATTTCATTTGTCCCAACAAGAAGAATATGTTCATATTGCCCAATCACCAAAAAGATTGAGATTATTATGAAAATTCATGTTTGTTCCATTTGACAGACAAAAAGGAGTAAGTGGAAACAAAATCTTTTCCTACTAAACAAAAGAATCAATAGCGTGTATCCCAATGTGGAGAATGTCTTTATAGTGCTCAATCACCAAAAGATTAGAGATTATTATGAGAATCCAAGTTTATCCTATTTAGATGGATGAACTTTGATCCTAAGGAAAATGATCAGAAGAAAAGCTTTTCCTGCCAAACCAAATCTCCAATAGTGCATATCTAAGTAAGGATGTATGTTTATAGTGCCTAATCACCAAAAAAATGGTGATTATTATGAGAATCCAAGTTTAACCTACTTAACAGATAAACTTTGATTATAAGGAAATGGTGGAAAGAAAAGCTTTTCTTGCCAAACAAAAGCATCAATATAGTGTATCTTAATAAGGAGCATGTTTTTATAGTGCCTAACCACAAAAACAATGGTGATTATTACGACAATCCATGTTTTCTCATTTGACAGACAAACTTTAATTCTAAGGAAAATGGTGGAATGAAAGGCTTTTTTACCAAAGCATCAATTTCATCTATCCTAACGGAAAGAATGTGTTTATAGTGCCCAATCACCAAAAAAATTGAGATTATTATAAAAATCCAAATTTCTTCTATTTTATAGGCGAAAAAGAATATGGCGGAAACAAAATCTTTTCCTGCTAAACAAAAGCATTAATATCATGTATCCTAATGTGGAGAATGTCTTTATAGTGCCCAATCACCAAAAGACTAGAGACTATTATAAGAATCCAAGTTTATCCTATTGACGGATGAACTTTGATCCTAAGGAAAATGGTGGACAAAAAGCTTTTCCTACCTAACCAAATCTTCAGTAGTGCATATCTAAATGAGGATAGTATGTTTATAGTGCCCAATCACCAAAAGAATGGTGATTATTATGACAATCCTAGTTTACCTTATTTGAAAAATGAATTTTGAGTCTAAGGAAATGGTGGAAAGAAAAGCTTTTCCTGCCAAACAAAAGCATCAATATCGTGTAACTTAATAAGGTGCATGTTTTTATCGAGCCCAACCTCAAAAACATTGTTGATTACTATAAGAATCCATGTTTGTCTCATTTGATAGACAAACTTTGATTCTAAGGAAAATGGTGGAATAAAAGGCTTTTTTTTTTGCCAAACCAAAGCGTCAATTTCATCTGTCCCAACGAGAAGAATGTGTTTTAGTGCCTAATCACCAGGAGAATTGAGATTATCATAGGAATCCAAGTTTATTTCATTTGATAAATGAAAAGGAATATGGTGGAAACAAAATCTTTTACTGCCAAACAAAAGCATCAGTATCATGTATCCCAATGTGAAGAATATCTTTATAGTGCCGAATCACCAAAAGATTGGAGATTTTTATGAGAATCCAAGTTTATCTCACTTTGATGGATAAACTTTGATCCTAAGGAAAATGGTCAAAAGAAAAGCTTTTCCTACCAAATCAAATCTTCAATAGTGCATATCTAGATGATGATAGTATGTTTATGGTGCCCAATCACCAAAAAAAATGGTGATTATTATGAGAATCCAAGTTTAACCTATTTGACATATGAACTTTGATTTTAAGGAAATGGTGAAAGGAAAAGCTTTTCCTGCCAAACAAAAGCATCAATATCATGTATCCTAATAAAGAGCATTTTTTATAGTGCCAAACCACAAAAATAATGGTGATTATTATAAGAATCCATGTTTGTCTCATTTTACGGACAAACTTTGATTTTATGGAAAATGGTGGAATGAAAGGCTTTTTTGGCCAAACCAAAGTATCAATTTCATCTATCCCAATGAGAAGAATGTGTTTATAGTGCCCAATCACCAAAAGAATTGAGATTATTATGAGAATCCAAGTTTATTCCCTTTGATAGAGAAAAATAGTTATGGTGGAAACAAAATCATTTCCTGCCAAACATAAGTATCAATATCTTTTATCCTAATCTAAAGAATACCTTTATAGTGCCTAATCACCAAAAGATTGGAGATTATTATGAGAATCCAAATTTATCCCATTTTGATGGATGCACTTTAATCCTAAGGAGAATGGTTTGAGGAAAAGCTTTTCCTGCCGAACAAATCTTCAATAGTGCATATCCAAATAAGGATAATATGTTTATAGTGCCCAATCACCAAAAGAATGGTGATTATTACAAGAATCCAAATTTAACCTATTTGACATATAAACTTTGATTCTAAGGAAATGGTGGGAAGAAATGCTCTTCTTGCCAAACAAAAGCATCAATATCATGTATCCTAATAAGGAGTTTGTTTTTATAGTGGCTAACCACAAAAACAATGGTGATTATTATGAGAATCCATGTTTGTGTCATTTGAGAGACAAACTTTAATTCTAAGAAAAATGGCAGAATAAAAGGCATTGTTTTTTGCGAAACTAAAACATCAATTGCATCTGTCCCAATGAGAAGAATATGTTTATAGTGCCCAATCACCAGTGGAATTGAGATTATTCTAAGAATCTATATTTGTCTATTTGATAGATGAAAAGGAATATGATGGAAACAAAATCTTTTCCTACCAAACAAAGCATCAATGTCTTGTATCCCAATATGGAGAATGTCTTTATGGTGCCAAATCACCAAAAAATTAAAGATTATTATGAGAATCTAAGTTTGTCCAATTTGGACGGATGAACATTGATTCAAAGGAAAATGGTGGGAAAAAAGCTTTTCCTACCAAACAAAAGCATTAGTATTGTGTATCTCAGTGAAGAGAATGTGTTTATGGTGCCTAATCATTAAAACAATGGATATTATTACAACAATCCATCCTATTTGATAGATGGATATTGGTTCTAAGAAAAATGGTGGGAAAAGAGTTGTCCCTCCAAAACCAAAGCATCAATTTTGCTTACTTTAATAAGGAGAATTTGTTTATAGTACTTAATCACTAAAAGAATGGGTATTATTATAAGAATACAAGTTTGTCTAATTTGATAGATGAACTTTGACTAAAAGGAAAATGGTCAAAACAAAGGCATCAATATAAGGTATCATAATGAGGAGAATATGTTTATAGTACCTAATCACCAAAAAATGGAGATATTACAATAATCCAAGTTTATCCCATTTGATAGACGAATGTAGATTCTATGGGAAATGGAGGAATGAAAAGCATTCTTGCGAATCGAAAGCATTAATTTTATGTATCCTAATGTGGAGAATGTGTCTATGGTACCCAATCACAAAAGATTGGAGATTATTATGAGAATCTATGCTTATCCTATTTTGATGGATAAACTTTAATTGTAAAGAGAATAGAGGAAAGAAAAGCTTTTCCTTCCAAATAAA
>JBBYHO010227985.1:0-11050 GCA_038382025.1 Adansonia gregorii | reverse complement strand
GAGATTATTATGTGAACCCTAGTTGTCTTGTTTAACATAAAAACTTTGACTCAAAGGAAAACGGTGGAAGGAAAAGCTTGTCCTGCTAAGCAAAAGCATCAATATCATGGACTTTAATGAGGACAATATGTTTATAGTGCCCAATCACAAAAAAGATGGTGATTGTTATGAGAATCCAAGCTTGTACCATTTGACTGGTTAACGTTGATTCTAAGGAAAATGGTGGAAAAAAAAAATTTTCCTGCCAAACAAAATCAATAATAGTGCGTACCCACTGAGAAAAATATGTTTCTAATGCCTAATCACCAAAAAAATAGTAATTATTATGAGAATTCAAGTTTGTCACATTTGATAGATGAACTTTGATTCTAAGGAAAATGATGGAATGAAAAGCTTTTTCTATCAAACAAAAGCATTAATATCATGTATCCAAATAGGCAAAGTGTGCTTATAGTGCCCAATCATTAAAAAAATGGTGATTGTTATGAAAATCCATCTTTGTTTGATTTGACAGATGAACCTTAATTTTAAGAGATATGGAGGAATGAGAAGCTTTTTCGACCAAACATAAGCATCAACGTTTTGTATCCCGATGAGGAGAACGTGTTTGTAGCACCAAATCACAAAAGAGTGGATATTACTTTTAGAATCCAAGTTTATCCCGTTTAACAAATGAACTTTTATTCCAGGAATAATAAAGGAAAGAAAAGGTTTTCCTACCAAGTAAAACATCAATATCGTGTATCCCAGTTAGAAAAGTTTGTTTACAGTGCCCAATCACCAAAAAGAAGTTGATTATTACAAAAATCCATGTTTATCCTATTTGGTAGATGGATATTGATTCTAAGGAAAATGGTGGGAACAAAACCTTTTCTTGCCAAACAAAAGCATTAATGTTGTGTATCCCAATGTGGACAATGTGTTTATGGTGGCCAATCAAGATTAGAGATTATTATGAGAATCCTAATTGCCCCGTTTGATGGACAAACTTCAATTCAAAGGAAAATGGTGGAAAGAAAAGCTTGTCCTACCAAGCAAAAGCATTAATATTGTGTATCCCAAAAAAAAGAATTTGTTTATAGTGCCCAATCACCAAAAGATTGGAGATTATTATTCGAATCCAAGTTTTCCTATTTTGATAGATGAACTTTGATCATAAGGAAAATGGTGGAATAAAAAGCTTTTCCTACCAAACAAAGCATCAATGTTGTGTATCCTAATGAAGAGAATGTACTTATACTGCCCAATCACCAAAAGAATGGCAATTGTTGCGAGAATCCACTTTTGTCCTATTTGACAGAAGGATATTGATTCTAAGGAAAATGGTCTTAACAAACAAAAGCATCAATATCATGTATCCCAATGTGGACAATATGTTTAAAGTGCCCAATCACCAAAAGATTGGAGATTATTACTGGAATCCCATTTGTCTCGTTTAGCAGATAAACTTTGATTCAAGGGAAAATGGTGAAAAAAAACTTGTCCTGCTAAGAAAAAGCATCAATATCGTACATCCCAAAAAGTAGAATGTGTTTATAGTGCCTTATTAGCAAAAGATTAGAGATTATTATTGGAATCCAAGTTTGCCCCATTTTGATGGACAAAATTCAATTCTAAGGAAAATAGTGGAAGCAAAAGCTTTTTCTACGAAATAAAAGTGTTAATATCGTGTATGCAAATAAGGAGAATGTGTTTATAGTGCCTAATCACCAAGAGAATGGACATTGTTATGAGAATTCATGTTTATCTGAGTTGAAGATGAACTTTGATTCTAAGAAAATGGCAAAAAAAAAGCTTTTCCTACCTAGTAAAAGCATCAATATCGTGTATTTCAATAAAGAGAATTGTGTTTACAGTGCCCAATCAACAAAAAGATGGCAATTATTATGAGAATCCAAGTTTGTCCCATCTGACTGGTTAATGCTAATTCTAAGGAAACTAGTGAAAAGAAAAGATTTTCCAGCCAAACAAAATCATCAATAGCGTGTATCCTAATGAGAGAATATGTTTATAGTACCTAATCACCTAAAAATAGTGATTATTACGAGAATCCAAGTTTGTCATATTTGATAGATGAACTTTGATTTTAAGGAAAATGGTGGAATTAAAAGCTTTTCCTGCCAAACAAAAGCATCAATATCGTGTATACAAATAAGCAAAGTGTGCTTATAGTGCCCAATCACAAAAACAATGGTGATTGGTACGAAATCCATGTTTGTCTGATTTGACAGATGAACCTTGATTCTAAGAGATATGGTGGAATGAAAAACTTTTTCGACCAAACCAAAGCATCAATTTCGTGTATCCCAATAAGGAGAATATATTTATAGCACCCAATCACAAAAAGAGTGGATATTACTATTAGATCCAAGTTTTGTCCCTTTGGATAGATGAACTTTTATTCTAAGAATAACAGGGGAAAGAAAAGCTTTTCCTACCAAACAAAAGCATCAATATCATGTATCCCAATGAGAAGAATTTGTTTATAGTGTCCAATCACAAAAAGAATGGCAATTATTATAAGAACCATGTTTGTCCTATTTTAGCTATTTTAAAGATGGATATTGATTCTAAAGAAAATGGTGGAAAAAAATTTTTCTTGCCAAACAAAAGCATCAATATCATGTATCCCAGTGTGGACAATGTGTTTATAGTGCCCAATCACTAAAAGATTGGAGATTATTATGGGAATCCAGTTGTCCCGTTTAAAGGACAAACTTTGATTCAAAGGAAAATGATGGAAAAAAAAGCTTGTCCTACCAAGCAAAAGCATCAATATTGCATATCCCAAAGAAGAGAATGTGTTTATGGTGCCCAATCACCAAAAGAGTGGAGATTATTATTGGAATCCAAGTTTGTCCCTTTTGAATAGATGAACTTTGATTCTAAGGAAAATTATGGAGAGAAAAGCTTGTCTTACCAAGCAAAAGCATCAATATTGGGTATCCCAAATAGTAGAATGTGTTTATAGTTCCCAATCAACAAAAGATTGGAGATTATTATTAGAATCCTAGTTTGTCCTATTTTGACTGATGAACTTTGATGCTAAGGAAAATGGTGGAAATGAAAGCTTTTCCTACCAAACAAAAGCAATAACATCATGTATCCCAAAAAGGAAAATGTGTTCATAGAGCCCAATCACCAAAAGAATGTAGCTTATTTTAAGAATCCAAGTTTGTCCCATTTTGACGGATGAAATTTAATTTTAAGGACAATGGTGGAAGCAAAAGCTTTTTTTGCCAAACTAAAGCGTCAATATCGTGTATGCCAATGAGGAGAATGTGCCTATAGTGCCTAATCACCAAAAGTATGGACATTATTATGAGAATCCATGTTTCTTCAAGTTGATAGATAAACGTTGATTCCAAGAAAATGGTAGAAAAAAAAGCTTTTCCTACCTAGCAAAAGTATCAATATCATGTACTTCAATAAGGGTAATGTTTTTACAATACCCAATCACCAAAAAGATGGTGACTATTATGAGAATCCAAACCTATCCGATTTCACTAGTTAACATTGATTGTAAGGAAAATAGTGGAAACAAAAGATTTTCCTGCCAAACAAAATCATTAATAGTGCATATCCCAATGAGAAAAATATGTTTATAGTGCCTAATCAACAAAAGAACAGTAATTATTATGAGAATCCAAGTTTGTCACATTTGACAGATGAGCTTTGATTTTAAGGAAAATGGTGGAATAAAGCTTTTCTTGCTAAACAAAAGCATCAATAGTATGTATCTAAATAGGCAGAGTGTGTTTATAGTGCCCAATCACAAAAACAATAGTGATTATTATGAAAATCCATGTTTGTCTAATTTGACGGGCGTATTTTGATTGTAAGAGATATGGTGGAATGAAAAGCTTTTTGACCAAACCAAAGCATCAACTCCATATATCTCGATAAGGAGAATGTGTTTATAGCACTAAATCACAAAGAGTGGATATTACTATTAGAATCCAAGGTTGTCTCGTTTGACGGATAAACTTTTATTCTAAGAATAATGGAGGAAAGAAAAGCTTTTCTAACTAAAAAAAAGCATCAACATCGTGTATCCTAGTGAGAAGAATTTGTTTATAGTGCCTAATCACCAAAATAATGGTGATTGTTATGAGAATCCATGTTTGTCCTATTTGGCAGATGGATACTGATTCTAAGGAAAATGGCGGGAAGAAAAACATTTTCGTGCCAAACAAAAGCATTAATATCATGTATCTAAATGTGGACAACATGTTTATAGTGCCTAATCACCAAAAAAATCAGAGATTATTATTGGAATCCTAGTTGTCCCGTTTAACAGACAAACTATGATTCATAGGAAAACGATGGAAAGTAAACCTTTTCCTACCAAGCAAAAGCATCAATATCATGTATCCCAAATAGGAGAATGTGTTTATAGTGCCCAACCACCAAAAGATTGGAGATTATTTTTGGAATCCAAGTTTTCCCATTTTGAAAGATGAACTTTAATCTTAAGGAAAGTGGTTAAAGAAAAGCTTTTCCTACCAAACAAAGCATTAATGTCATGTATCCTAATGAGGAGAATGTATTTATAGCGGCCAATCAACAACAAAATGGCAATTGTTACGAGAATCAATTTTTGTCCTATTTCATAAATGGATATTGATTCTAAGGAAAATGGTGGAAAGAAAACCTTTTCTTGCCAAATAAAAGCATTAATATCATGAATCCTAATGTGGACAATGTGTTTATAGTGCCCAATGGCCAAAATATTAGAGATTATTAGTGTAATCCTAGTTGTCTTTTTTAACGGATGAACTTTGATTTGAAAGAAAATAGTGGAATGAAAAACTTGTCCCACCAAGCAAAAGCGTCAATATTGTGCATCCTAAAGAGTAAAATGTGTTTGTATTGCCCAATCAGCAAAAGATTGGAGATTATTATTGGAATCCAAGTTTGTCCTATTTTGACAGATAAACTTTGGTTCTATAGAAAATGGTGGAAAGGAAAGCTTTTCATGCCAAACAAAAGCAACAATATCATGTGTCCCAAAGAAGAGAATGTGTTTATAGTGCCCAATCACCAAAAAAATGTGGATTATTACAAGAATCCAAGTTTGTCCTATTTGGATAGATAAAATTCAATTGTAAGGAAAATGGTGGAAGCAAAAGCTTTTTCTGCCAAACTAAAGCATCAATATCATATATGCCAACGAGGAGAATGTGCTTATAGTGCCGAAATTCAATTCTAAGGAAAATGGTGTAAGAAAAAGCTTTTTCTGCCAAACTAAAGAATCAATATCGTGTATGCCAATAAGGAGAATGTGCTTATAGTGAATCACCAAGAGAATGGCATTATTACGAGAATTCATGTTTCTTCAAGTTGACAAACAAACTTTGATTCTAAGAAAATGGCGAAAAAAAGCTTTTCCTCTGCAGCGAAAGAAAGCTTTTCGCATCAATATCATGTACTTCAATGAGGAGAATGTATTTCAGTACCCAATCATTACAAAGATGGTGATTGTTATGAGAATGCAAGCTGGTCCCATTTGACTAGTTAACGTTGATTCTGAGGAAAATAGTGGAAAAAAAGATTTTCTTGCCCAACAAAATCATCAATAGTGCGTATCCTAATGAGAAAAATATGTTTATAGTGCCTAATCACCAAAAAAATATTAATTACTATGAGAATCCAAGTTTGTCACATTTGTCAGATAAACTTTGATTCTAAGGAAAATGGTGGAATGAAGTGTATGCTAATGAGGAGAATGTCCTTATAGTGCCTAATCACCAAGAGAATGGATATTATTATGAGAATCCATGTTGCTTTAAGTTGACAGATAAACTTTCATTCTAAGAAACTGGCTAGAAAAAAAGGCTTTTCCTACCCAGCAAAAACATCAATATCATGTACTTCGATGAGGAGAATATGTTTACACTGCCTAAGTACCATAAAGATGGTGATTGTTACGAGAATCCAAGCTTGTCCCATTTGACTAGTTAACATTGGTTCTAAGGAAAATGGTGGAAAAAAAAGATTTTCCTACCAAACAAAATCATTAATAGTGCTCATCCCAATGAGAAAAATATGTTTGTAGTGCCTAATCACCAAAAGAATTGTAATTATTATGAGAATCCAAGTTTATCACATTTGACAGATGAACTTTGATTCTGAGGAAAATGGTGGAATGAAAAGCTTTCATGCCAAACAAAAGCATCAATATCATGTATCCAAATAGTCAAGTGTGTTTATAGCGCCCAATCATAAAAACAATGGTGATTATTATGAAAATCATGTTTATCTGATTTAACGAGTGAACTTTGATTCTAAGACATATGGTGGAATGAAAAGCTTTTTCGACCAAACCAAAGCATCAATTTTATGTATTCTGATAAGGAGAACACGTTTATAGCACCAAATCATAAAAGAGTGGATATTATTATTAGAATCTAAGTTTGTCCCATTTAACATATGAACTTTTATTATACAAATAATGGAGGAAAGAAAAGATTTTCCTATCAAGCGAAAGCATGAATATTATGTATCCCAATAAGAAGTTTTTATTTATGGTACCCAATCACCAAAAGACTAATGATTATTATGAGAATCCATGTTTTTCCCTTTTGGCAGATGGATATTGATTCTAAGGAAAATGGTAGGAAGAAAACCTTTTCTTGCCAAAAAAAAAGCATCACTATTATGTATCCCAATCAGGACAATGTGTTTATAGTGCCCAATCACCAAATGATTGGAGATTATTATTGGAATCCTAGTTATTCCATTTGATGGACAAACTTTGATTCAAAGGAAAATGGTGGAAAGAAAAGCTTGTCCTACCAAGCAAAAGCATCAATATCATGTATTACAAGGAGAAGAATGTTTTATAATGCTCAATCACCAAAAGATTGGAGATTATTATTGGAATCCAAGTTTTCCTAATTTGATAGATGAACTTTGATCCTAAGGAAAACGGTGGAAAGAAAAGCTTTTCCTGCCGAACAAAGTATCAATTTTGTATATCCTAATAAGGAGAATGTATTTTTAAACCCAATACCAAAAGAATGGCAATTGATACGAGAATCCATTTTTGTCCTATTTGACATATGGATATTGATTCTAAGGAAAATGGTGGAAAGAAAACCTTTTCTTGCCAAATAAAAGTATCAATATCATGCATCCTAATGTGGACAAAGTGTTTATAGTGCCCAATTGCTAAAAGATTGAAGATTATTAGGGGAATCCCAATTGTCTCATTTAACGGACAAACATTGATTCAAAAGAAAATGGTGGAAAGAAAAACTTATCCGACCAAGCAAAAGCATCAATATCGTACATTCCAAAAAGCAAAGTGTTTTCATAGTGCCCAATCAGTAAAAGATTGGAGATTATTATTGGAATCCAAGTTTATCCCATTTTAATGGATGAGCTTTGATTCTAAGGAAAATGGTGGAAAGAAAATATTCCCATGCCAAACAAAAGCAACAATATTATGTATCCCAAAGAAGAGAATGTGTTTATGGTGCCCAATCACCAAAAAAATGCAGATTATTATGAGAATCTGAGTTTATCCCATTTTGACGAACAAAATTCAATTCTAAGGAAAATGGTGGAAGCAAAATCTTCTTCTGCCAAACATAAGCATCAATATTATGTATGCCAATAAGGAGATATGTTTATAATGCCTAATCACAAAGAGAATGGACATTATTACGAGAATCCATGTTTCTTCAAGTTGACAGATGAACTTTGATTCTAAGAAAATGGCCAAAAAAAGCTTTTCCTACACAGAAAAAGCATTAATATTATGTACTTCAATGAGGAGAATGTGTTTAAAGTGCCTAATCACCAAAAAGATGGTGATTATTTTAAGAATCCAATCTTGTCCTATTTGAGTGGTTAATGTTGATTCTAAGGAAAATGGTGGAAAGAAAAGATTTACCTGCCAAACAAAATCATCAATAGTGTGCATCTCAATGAGAAAAATATATTTATAGTGCCTAATCACCAAAAAATAGATATTATTATGAGAATCCGAGTTTGTCACATTTGACAGATGAATATTGATTCTAAGGAAAATAATGGAATGAAAAGCTTTTCCTGCCAAACAGTAGCATCAATATAGTGTATACAAATAGGCAAAGTGTGTTTGTAGTACGTAATCACAAAAATAACTGTGATTATTATGAAAATCCATGTTTGTTTGATTTGACATATGAACTGTGATTCTAAGAGATATGGTGGAATGAAAAGCTTTTCTGACTAAAATAAAGCATCAATTTCATGTATCCCAATGAGGAGAATATGTTTATGACACCCAATCACAAAAAAGTGGATATTACTATTAGAATCCAATTTTGTCCCGTTTGATGGATGAACATTTATTCTAAGAATAACAGAGGAAAGACAAGCTTTTCCTACCAAAAAAAAAAATATCAATATCATGTATCCTAATGAGAAGAATTTGTTTATAGTGCCCAATCACCAAAAGAATGGCAATTATTACGAGAATCCATGTTTGTCCTGTTTGGCAGATGGATATTGATTGTAAGGAAAATGGTGGAAAGAAAACCTTTTCTTGCCAACCAAAAGCATCATATCATGTACCCCAATGTGGACAACGTGTTTATAGTGCCTAATCACCAAAAAATTGGAGATTATTATGGGAATCCTAGTTGTCTTGTTTGATGGATAAACTTTGATTCAAAGGAAAATGGTGGAAAGAAAAGCCTGTCCTACCAAGCAAAAGCATCAATATCGCATATCCTGAAGAAGAGAATGTGTTTATAATGCCCAATCCTTAAAAGATTAGAGATTATTATTGGAATCTAAGTTTTCCCATTTGACAGATGACCTTTGATCTTAAGGAAAATGGTGGAAAAAAAAGCTTGCCCTGCCAAACAAAGCATCAATGTCGTGTATCCTAATAAAGAGAATGTATTTATAGTGCCTAATCACCAAAAGAATGGTGATTGTAACGAGAATCCATTTTTGTCTTCTATGACAGATGGATATTGATTCTAAGGAAAATGTAGAATGAAAACCTTTTCTTGCCAAACTAAAGTATCAAGATCGTGTATCCCAATGTGGACAATGCGTTTATAGTGCCTAATCACCAAAAGGTTTAAGATTATTAAGGGAATCTCAGTTGTTTTATTTAATGGACGAACTTTGATTCAAAAGAAAATGGTGGAAAGAAAAACATGTTCAGCCAAGCAAAAGCATCAATATTGTGAATCTCAAATAGTAGAACGTATTTATACTACCCAATCAGCAAATGATTGGAGATTATTATTGGAATTTAAATTTCTCCCATTTTGACGGATGAACTTTAATTTTAAGGAAAATAATGGAAGGAAAGCTTTTCATGCCAAACAAAAGCAACAATATCATGAATCCCAAAGAACAGAATGTGTTTATAGTGCCTAATTGCCAAAAGAATGCAGATTATTATGAGAATCTGAGTTTGTCCTGCTTTGATGGATGAAATTCAATTCTAAGGAAAATGCTAGAAGTAAAAGCTTTTTTTGCTAAACAGAAGTGTCAATATCATGTATGCCAATGAGGACAATGTGCTTATAGTGCCTAATCACCAAGGGAATGGACATTATTATAAGAGTCCATGTTTCTTCAAGTTGACATATGAACTTTGGTTCTAAGAAAATAGAAAAAAAAGCTTTTCCTACATGCAAAAGCATTAATATCGTGTACTTCAATGAGGGGAATGTGTTTATAGTACTCGACCACCAAAAAGATGGTGATTATTATGAAAATCCAAGCTTGTCCCATTTGACTGGTTAATGTTAATTCTAAGGAAAATGGTGGAAAAAAAGATTTTCCTACCAAACAAAATCATCAATAGTGTATATCCTAATGAGAAAAATATGTTTATAGTGCCTAATCACAAAAAAATTAGTAATTATTATGAGAATTCAAGTTTGTCACATTTGATCGATGAACTTTGATTCTAAGAAAAATGGTAAAATGAAAAAATTTTCCTACCAAACAAAAGCATCAATATTGTGCATCCAAATAGGCAAAGTTTGCTTATAATGCCTAATCACATAAACAACTATGATTATTATGAAAACCCATGTTTGTTTGATTTAATGGATAAACTTTGATTCTAAGATATATGGTGGAATGAAAAGCTTCTTTGACCAAACCAAAGCATCAATTTCGTGTATCCTAAAAAAGAGATCGTGTTTATAGCACCCAATCACAAAAGAGTGGATATTACTATTTGTAGACACCTTATTTTACCTAGGCTAAATTTTAGCCATCTGGAGAACAGACGTAAAAGGGGGCGATAATCGTTGGGAAGATGTTAAGAAGGCCTAGGGATCATATGAAAGGTAAATGCAAAGATGTATTTGGGGATAAAATACATCAAAAAATTCATAATTTTACTTAAATATATCAATACATGGTTCTTATTACCGATACAATGCTCTAATATGCCAAAAATTTGAAATGTCCCTATTTGTATTGATACAACATGTAGATGTATCGATACATAAGCCTCTGTATCGATATAGTACCTCATGTATCGATACATAAGCCTCTGTATCGATACAGTACCTCATGTATCGATACTAGGCCATGCTAGGACCAAAACATGATTCTGTAAAGAAATATATCGATACATATCAACATGTATCGATATAGTGGTTCATAGTATCAATACAATGGTTCATAGTGTCAATACCACCAAGGTTTTTAAACCAAATGTATCGATACATATAGGCCATGTTTACAGTTTGGGCATATTTGACTCATCCACCATTAATCCAAAACTCAACTTTAACTCATTTCTTTGCATTGGGAAAGATTAAAACACATGTCAAATTGTGAATTTCAACTTTTACATTAATCAAAACATTTTTTTAAGTCTAAATTAGATCAAAATGGTAAATGTCATTTGATCACTCTACTCTTCCCTAGTTGTTGGCCAATATCACCATCAGCTACCCTATTTGCTGGAAAATCACTTTAGCATTTAATCCAGCCACCTTATGCCCACCACATTGGTAGCAAGCTACCTCTTACAGCCACCCGATAGCCACCACACTAACATCATCTTGTCCCCATT
>JBBYHO010227766.1:8847-20329 GCA_038382025.1 Adansonia gregorii | reverse complement strand
TCGGGATAGTGAACTCTGGAAAGTTTGTGTTATGTATCATCCAGTCTTTGTGGTGGTTGTAATCTTTTTAACAAATAACAAATTTTGCTTCAATCCTTCATTTCAGTTAATGCATGTAAAGCAGTTAAGTGTTTACTATTTTGGGTTAACACAGTTTCACTCAAATGGGGTATAGCTTTTAGAAGTCCTAATCATCGTATTAGTGTGGTGCTGTGCTTTTGTTTTAACTTATTGTTCCAGGATTATGGTTACCTAAAGCTTGCATATCAATGTTTGTTGTAGAAAGGGTGTTCATGATTATTTGGTAAATTTAACATTCTCTTTTTTGAATCTTTAACAATTTCATCACACATCTTGCACTCTTTTATTGAAATGTGAATAACATATATATATATATATATGTGTATATATATATATATATATAATGGAGATCGCAATCTCGAAAATGGGTTGTAGATAATGATTTTCGAATCTTAAATCTGTCTAGAGGAGTATGATCGTGTAATGAATCATTTGCCACTCCCCTTTGTCCAAAGAAAAGCAGTAGTACTATTACTATCTTCTTAATGATTCAATCGAATAATATGAAGTGGCAAAGCTGTCCAAAAGTGACTAGGGGCCAACCATGCATGTGGAGCAGTGCAACTCTATCGTTGGAAGTTAACAAGGTAACTGACGTATGTTATGTTGTTGGATGTTTCCTGTCCTACTAATCGCCACTCATGAAGCATTCCCAACTTCGCGAAAATTGACAAGGTAACCCACATTTGTCGTCTTTATATAGAGTCAGTTTTGGTTCATTTTCAGGGATTGATTTTTCTGAATCAGTACCTACACCAATGCAATGATTCCCTCTTCAAAACATTATCAGGTAAAACTGCCATGGCGCATTTAACATTAGATCACAACATTCTCAGTGGGCATATCAAGAGGTTTTCGGACCAAACTGATTTAAATATTCAGAAACAAATATATATATATATATATATTATATTGACATTGAATTATCAAATAAGATAGAACACCAACTGCAATTTATAACTACCAAATGATGAAGGTATTCAAAGAAATGCAAACATAATACCTCTTTTATCGGCCATCAGCCAAAGTGAATGACTCCGCAAAACCAGTAGGCCGAGCTGTGATGCTACCTTTGCTGCCTTCTAGGTCCATTTGACTAAAATCCTTTCCTTCTGCTTCCTGCCAACCCTTCACCATTGGGTTCAGTGGAAGGCTATAATCAATGCCACAGTAGTCGTTATCATCATCCAGTGGTTTCCATTTTTTGAGCGAATACATTCCTTGGCAGTGCAATGTCCAGCAATTTCAACGATGATGGAGATACTCTCAAACTTTTCGTCCATGTCAAGAACCGGGTCAATAGCAGCCCTCAAATTCTCCCTGTCTGATTTGACATTACAGAACCAAGAGCTAAGTACCAGGTCTTTTCAGGCTATCCTCATCAAATGCCATCAATCCCGTCAGAAGTTTCATGAGTGCAACGCCGAAACTAAAGACATCCGCTTTGGTTGTGACTTTTCCTGTCACTGGATTGATTGGCATGCGAAATTAGATCGGCACAGAAACAAAATGACATCCAAGAACAACAACTACGGGTCTAAAGGATGCTAGTCCAGGTGCTTGCAACATATTTTCGAGGGCTGGAGTTCTTCAGTTGAGATCATACAACCCCAATTTAGCATTTGTAAATTGTAATTTGCAAATTTCAATTGAAAGGTTATGCCAAAGATTTTAACCTTCTTTTTTATTTTGATCTAACGACAAAAAATTTCACAAAACGCAGACGTGGGTCAACGTGAAAGATTTCGACCCAAACAGCAATTACAAAGATCTGATTTGTTTTGGCCAGCCAAAGATCTGATTCAAAAGTGAAATATATCATCAATAGGCTTCCGAATGTCCAAAAACTGGACCAAACCAAATTAAAATCCTCCAGAGCAGCTTACTACTAACTTACACTACATGCAGGAAGACCCTGTAACTCCAAGGAGGGAACTCGAGCTACAGATAGAAAGAATGTTTAGAACAGTTAAAAGCTTTTAACCTTCTTTTGCAAATTTCAATTGAAAGGTTATGCCAAAGATTTTAACCTTCTTTTTTATTTTGATCTAACGACAAAAAATTTCACAAAACGCAGACGTGGGTCAACGTGAAAGATTTCGACCCAAACAGCAATTACAAAGATCTGATTTGTTTTGGCCAGCCAAAGATCTGATTCAAAAGTGAAATATATCATCAATAGGCTTCCGAATGTCCAAAAACTGGACCAAACCAAATTAAAATCCTCCAGAGCAGCTTACTACTAACTTACACTACATGCAGGAAGACCCTGTAACTCCAAGGAGGGAACTCGAGCTACAGATAGAAAGAATGTTTAGAACAGTTAAAAGCTTTGTCTACAAAGTGGAGCGACCTCGTCTTGCTTGCTTCTGGCGAGTTAAACAAGCAAACTAATTCACTCAGATAATTTATCATGTCTATTCTAATCTCATTACAAATGATTGAAAACCTTAGATGGGTTGCTTACTTGCATATTCTGGTACTAACTAGCCAAAAGTCCCAGCAAGCACGGTCACAACAGATTTCCCCATCGGGAGCAAGTTTGACGAAACCGTTCCGAAATCGTCGCCGAGCAAAATATTTGAAGACTTAAGATCTCTATTTATGAAGCTCTGGTGAGCCAGAGTGTGAAGATACTTCATTCCTCTAGCTACATCCAAGCAATATTTAGCCCCGTCTTCCAAGATAGAGGCTCTAATTTCACGCTCTTCCAATGGAAAAGATGCTTACTACGAGCTCCCTGAGACATATATTCATAAAAAAGAACTCTCTCATTGCCTTCAATCGAATAACCCAGAAGAGATACCAAATGACGGTGCTGAACCCTTGAAAGAACTGCAATTTCAGCCTGGAATTCATCCAAAGCCTTGCTTGTAATAACACCATCCTCTATTCTTTTAACAGCAACTGGTGTTCAATCATCAAGTTCCCCTTTATAAACTACACCAAGTCCGCCATGGCGGAGCTCGTTCCCGGGTGCAAAATTTTTTGTCACATTTCGAAGAACTTGAACTGATTTGACCAAATTTCCAGTTTCAATGACTGACACACCCCAGTGCTGCTACTATTCCTGCTTGCAGAGCCACTCCCAGTTAGTATAGAAGTGCTTCCTTTGGTGTTACTGGCAACAACAACGTTAACCACATTATCTGAATCAGATGGATCCCTTGGGTGGATTAGAAAGGAAGTCGAAGACAACTTACCGTCTTTTCTCTTCTTATTAGAGTAGATTGATAGAGGAATGGCCAGAAAAGCACGAACTACAACGCTTACAGCTAGGGCAACAGCTGAAATAAATGTGTTTCTTTTGAAACCTGTCGTTTTGGTTGATTCCCCAGAAGAATCGATGGGACTAGAACCCGAGCCTTTTGAGGATGGTATATCGTCCCCTGTGGAAGGGGATTTCGTATCACCATTCAATAAAGGATTACCGGTTATAACCAGCTTCACAGTACTCTAAATTTTGGTAATGAATCAGATATGATATTGCCACTAACATCCAAAGAGTCCAGAGATTTCAAGCTAGTCCACCTATTCGGAATCGGACCACTTAGATTGTTAGATTGAAGCCTGATTTAAATAAGGGAGTCCAACCTTGCAACTGAAGGACTCAAAGTGCCAGACAGATTATTGTCACGAATGATTCCCATTCAATTGTTCCTGTGAACTGATTCCCATGCAACCATAGAACTCTGGGCGGCTCCGTTGTTGTCACGACATCAATTGGACCTGTCATACCCCCACCAAGCTGATAATTCAGCCAAAGTATCACCGGAGACTGCCGTTGAAAGTCCCCGGAATTCCCCCGGACAAACTATTGCCAGACAGCATCAAGTTTGTCAAGGAATGCATGGAATCAAGAAAATCTGGCAAGGGACCAATCAAATTACAGCTCATACAAGAAAGATTGGTCAATTGAGTAGAATTTTGCGAAGCCTTGGGAAATGACCAGTCATTACTCGCATTGAAATTGTTGTGATCCAATGCCAGGACTTGCGAATTATCTAAACCATCAAAGAAATCAGATGGCATCGAATCAATATTGTTGTAATCCAAAAAGCATACAGCAAATTCAATAAGCCAATAAAAGATGGCAACTTTCCACTCAACTGACTCCTTTGGAGGCCAATGTTCTTGGGCATGGCGAGCTTGATCAATTTTTGAGTCGAAGTACCCTTCAAGCCCAAACCTTAAACCTGAATCTGAGTAATCCTGAACTTCTCACAATAGAATTGGTTCCAACTCGGAGGACCACAAGGGTCACCACCATTTTCAGGCCACTTCAAGATCTCGGGATTCTCAAGCCCATCTCTGAATTGCATTGAAATATCAAGGTCACCAGGGTCTAGTCGTACTAAAAACTTACTGTAACAAGATAAAAGAGAAGCACAGAAGCAAACTTCTTTCTCATTTGCAGATATTCCTTGGCGGCTATCAAAGAAGCTTTATTTGAGCACCAATGGTGTTTTCATCAAATGCCCATTTCAAATCTTGCATCAAACAATTACAAAAGAGTAGACTTTAGGTTCCAGGAACACTGAGAGGCGCTGAAGAAACAAGAATTCTTGAGAACAAGCAAAACAAAAATCAAAGCTTGAGGAGCTTTAGAGCAGCAAGGCCAGATCCTCGATGTTAAAAGGAATGCCAACTAATGGATCAAAGCTGAAGAATTTGAGACAACCTGAACCAAAAAAAAAATGGAAGTGGGACCACATCTTAAAGTGAGTTTCTGAATTAGCATTACAAATATAAACATATATCATTTACCTTTTTTCACTCTTCCTTGCTTCATCGGTAACAGCAAAAAAGACTGTACTGTCTTTTGAACAGATTGTGAAGTCACATGTTGCATTACTTGCGGGTGTCTGTCAAATTTCTAAAATTAGTTTGTTTTGTCCAAAACTTCTGTATCTTTTGCGGTTTGTTTACTTAATTAATAGCAGTAGTAGTAGTAGTAGTAAACAGACAGGTTTAACAGGTTGATTGATTGTATTAGCAATTAATTTAAGCTGTCCATTTATGATTTATCTCCTACTTTGATTTCCGTGACCTGCCTTGTTTTTGCTGGAAGCCACTATTCAAATTCTTTTGTGGGCAATAAAATAATGCAGAGATTGTCTTTTCCTTTTCCTTTTTTTTTTGGTCGGGTTGAAACAATAATTGTGAATTTGTGGCCAATCAAATAATACTTATATATATCAGTTTTATCTTAATATTAATATATTATTATTTTGATGTATTATTTTAAATTTATTAATAATTTTAAAATTTTTTAAATATAAATATATTTGTTACATATAGAAAAAAATATTATATGTATATATAAGTTTTAAAATTAAAATATTCAAAATTTAAAATTTTTAAACATCAAATAAATAAATAAATATAAAATATTAAAAATTAAAAAAATTATTATTAAGTAATTTCTATAATCTATTTTAATTAATATATATTATTTTTAAAATTTAATTGTAAAAAAAAATGAGGAAGACAGAAAAACATTATATAAATTGATTTACCTACCAACAGTGCCTAGCCAAAGGGGCAAGGGGCAGCTTCGAACCCTCCCCCTCAACTTTCTGTCGGCTTTTTAATTTTTTTTTTATTTTTAAATATATTTTTAAAGAAAAATAGTAAAAATTTTATTTTACCTCTTAAAATGAAATATATATCATTCTACTAATATCACTTATAAAATATTTTATCTTTACTGATAATATATCAAAAAATTTTCATATATATATATATATATATAAGATTAATAGAAGAACTAACTACCCATCTAACTAAATGGATTTGACCTAATTCAAATCAAATATGAATACGTTATTTTAAAGTCGAGTAAATTCGATCAAACTTGATTTACCTTTTAATAAATTAAAATTTATTTTTATTTAAATTTAATTATAAAAATATATAAATATTAATAAAATATACTTTACTAATTTAAAGTGGATTTTGAAAAATTATATTTTTAATTGAGCCCAAGCTCTGGCTTCAAACAACCGAAGCTTCCCTATTGAAGCCCAAACCTGCACCGATCCAAATAATTTACCAACAAACGGCGACCCGTCTTTTTGTACCAACTCCGGGAAAAAACGGTAGAAGTAAACCCGATTTGTTTTTCTCCACAAAATTATAAAACCCTAGGGTTTCTTTCTCTCTCTCTCTTCGCCGAAGTAAAGATCAAAGCTAGCTTCGACGCCATGGTGGGTTCCTTTCGAATTCTCTTTCTTCATCCTTTGGAAGAAGTAATTTAAATGCTTAATTTTTTTTTTTGCGGGTGCTAATTTCTTATTTCATTGTCTCTTTTAGCCGCAAGGAGATTACATAGAGTTACATAGGAAGAGGCATGGTTATCGCCATGACTTCTTTGAGCGGAAACGCAAGAAGGAAGCTCGTCAAGTTCACGAGCGTTCCGCCAAGGCTCAGAAGGTCTTTAATTTTTTTTTTCTCTCATTTTCCCTTTATTTCGGTAATTTTATTTATTTTTTTGGTGGGATTTTATGTGCTAATTAATTTTTTTCTTTTAATTTTGTTACATTAGGCCCTTGGTATTAAGGGTAAGATGATTGCCAAGAAAAATTATGCTGAGAAGGCCCTCATGAAAAAAACGTGAGTTTCTTCTTCTTTTTCCCCCTTTCTGATTTGGATCTTTTTCATAATTATTTGGTTATTTTTACTCAATTTAAGATGTAAATGTTTTCTATTTTCACTTAAAAGGTGATGATAAGTTCTCTTTTTAATATTTTTATTATTAGTCGACAGATTCTGTAAATTTCAGATGAAAACGCAGATTTTTTTCATTTTGTTTGAATATATTAAGTTAGATTCATAGCTGTAATGCCTATAGCGGTCATAGTGCCTTTCATTGAATATATGTCTTATCGCCACTTATTGCGAGGAAGTTAACATGGCTAATTCCCTTTTTCTTATGTTGCTCAAAATCGCGGTTTTTTAGTGAGTTGGTACTTGGGTGTCAATGCTTGTATATTGTGACAGTCAAGTTGAATTTATGGATTGTGATATTAGGTCTATGGCATTAAATTCTCCCTTAGGATCTTCACTGAGAATTGTTGACTTGGACTAATTTGATCATGTAAAATGAAGTTGCGGAAAGGCCCATCATTTACAAGGTCTTGCTTAAATGAAATGATTAAGGAGTCATGAAATAAAGCTTACATCATGAAATCAAACTTCCTTTTGAGACTTGAATTTCTTCTTTTAAGATGCGAGTACCTTAAATCTTTTGCTTTGGTTTTATGCCTTGTTTTAAAGAGACGTTATAGCTTCATCATTGCCCCTTTTTTTCTTTCTTAGTCATGCAATAACAAGGAGTTATTTTTTTCATCATGTCACAGGTTGGCTATGCATGAGGAATCATCAACTAGGCGTAAGGTTGATGAAGTGCAAGATGGAGCTATTCCTGCCTATCTTATGGATCGTGAAAACACCACACGGGCAAAGGTATGCTGATAGAGATGAGGTTGTTATGTTAATACTATTTTTATGTCATCAATGGATATAACATTATGCCATGTTTAGGTTCTCAGCAACACCATAAAGCAAAAGAGGAAAGAGAAAGCTGGAAAATGGGAGGTCCCTATACCTAAGGTAAATAGACTTTCAGACTTTTCTGTTTGCTATATCTTAATATGTGCTTGCAAAAAATTTTACCGTGCTTAATTTTTCTTTTAACTACAGTTGTTTGACTTCAAACTTTTATTCTCCTTCAGGTCAGGCCTGTTGCAGAAGATGAGATGTTTAAAGTGATCAGATCTGGTAAAAGAAAAAGTAAGTATATAGTCAGCTTATTCCTTTTCTCATGTGGACTATTGAAGGAATCCAATCTTTTTGGTTGTCCCATTTATGAGGATAAATGGTGTATTTTTATGAGAATACTGTTCTTTTCGGTTAATTTTATCGTGGTTTTCTCCTTTTGCAGCAAAGCAATGGAAGAGAATGGTTACAAAGTGCACATTTGTAGGACCTGGTTTTACAAGAAAACCACCCAAATATGAGCGTTTCATCCGTCCTTCAGGATTGAGATTTACCAAAGCTCATGTTACACACCCTGAACTGAAGTGCACCTTCAATCTTGACATTATTGGAGTGAAGAAAAATCCCAATGGTCCAATGTATACCTCTCTCGGTGTTATGACCAAAGGAACTATCATTGAGGTACTGGTTTTCTTTTTAAAATTACCCGGCATGAGTTCTGTTTGCTTGGCATTGGTGATACTCATTTGTTTCGTGTTGAATTCAGGTGAATGTAAGTGAATTGGGCCTGGTTACACCTGCTGGAAAAGTTGTTTGGGGTAAAGATCCTCCTTTCATTGTATCCATCATCAGCAATCCACATTCTGCTTTTGCTTAGTATGATAATTGCTTATTTCCCATATGTTTCTGGTGAATGCAGGAAAATATGCTCAAGTGACAAATAACCCGGAGAATGATGGATGTATAAATGCAGTTTTGCTTGTGTAAGAGATTTACTGAAGGCATTGCAAATGTGATTGTTCACAACATCAAGAGTGCTTAACCCCTTTATGTCCGAGTCATGACATCTGTCTGGATGATTACATGTTCATCTTCTCTGCATCCCAAATCTCTCAACTTTTCTTCTTTATTCTCCGCGCTTCTCATAATTCAGATGCATTTTAAATATTTCAATGTTCTAAGAACCAAAATTTTGTTTTCTATATTTATAAATCTGGGCTATAACTTTTATGGTTTCTTTTGCTTACATTCAAGTTCTTGCTACGTTGGTGATAACATATGTTGTTGATTAAAAATAAAATAATAACGTAATACTAATATTATGTACAGTCGGAAGGTTATCCAATAATATATGCAATAATGAACGCAGGGCATTGAAGGTACAATGAGTTGCATAAGTTGAGAGCTATGTCTACTTTTATTTAAGGATTGAGTGTCATGTATGATTTATGTTAAATACAAATATATTTAATTATTTTAAATTGTTATATATTTAGAGATTATATTCTCTTATATGTAATCAAATATACGTTGGACATAATATCAAGCACAAGTATTTTAAAAAAAATGAAAAGTTAACACTAACTTATTTAGAGAGTTGTAACAGTTGTTTCGCACATACATCACTATTGTTGGCTTCATAGCAAGCACGTAAGTACATAACAAACCAAGTTTAATAGTAGATATGCAGATAACAGACGGTAGATCTGCATTATCTTCACAAGTGATAAATACGTTTTACAAAGCTTGATAGATACCTTGACCAGATTAAAATGAAATAAAATGCAGTAAAACATTTTAGCAACCACTATGGTATGCTAATGGGCAGGGGCTGCCGGCAGCTGGGGTTCAATCACCTGAAGTAAGCCTGTCGCAAGTCTTCTTGTCAGATCCTCCACTGAAACCTTCACTGCATCCCTCCTCATGCCGATATCAGCAGCATATCGACTCACACAGTAGACCCCGACTGCAGTAGCTGCCATCCCGTAAATGTTTGTAGTAACAAGACGTAATGGGGTTGACAACACCGCGGCAAGAGGGCCACCTATAATTGATATTGCTTGACCACTTTGCCCGATGCTTGCTTGATTTATAACAAGCAGCCCAGTTTTGCAATAGATTGCAAAATCCTCACAGTTGTTCTTGAAAACATTATAGCAACCAAATCCATTTTCAAGCAAGTATTTTGCTCGATGAACCACTAAATCATCCGGATCTGAGACTGCAAGAGTGCAAGTTCCCCCTCGTGCTTTTGCAATAAAGAGAGCAGGGCTGACTGCATACGCGAAACGGTACAAAATGCCACCAGCAAGGAAGCAGTTCAAGCATGAGGAAACAACACCACTACCTTGTTCTGGCGGAGTGCAGGTATCACAATGCACCTGTGATCGAGCTGGCCCCGAGCTTACCAAGATGAGATCCAGAACAGTTCCTGTACCAACTTCTTGGCCACGTCTTGTAAAATGAATGACGGTATCATTTCCAACATAGATGCCTATTCTCATACAAAAGCATAAAGATGCGATCATTAGAACAATCCCAGCGGCAAATGGTAACCTTGAAAAGAGCAAACTCTTCAATATATCATCTCAAACTATCTAAATGTAAAACTAGACTGACTTCAATCAAACCTAATTCAAAGAAAATATACTAATCTGAATTCATACATATTATTTCAGACCTCTAGCTACAGATACAAAATTAGCTCCTTAGCATTTCCTAACTCCGAATCTCAAAGTCACAACATTGGAAGTACCATGAAGCAAATGATTCAACTTGGTTGCTGTTAATTACAACGAACCATCTTATTAAGAGCAGTGGTCCTCTAAAGAAACTTGTGGTAACCGCATTGCTGACTACTGCAACTGTAAGTGATCATACAAGGCAAAACTATTTCTAGAAGCTAGAAACTAGAAAGCTAACCAACAGCATTCATTTGGAATGCAGTTCTAGATAGAACTAACTGCAGATAATCTATTTTCAATTACACTGCTGTCTCTCTTTGAAATTACACCGCTTATTAGTAGGATATATGATCAAGGCTATGTAACAAAGTAATGCCTAATGAAATCATTATAAGATACTATAGATGAGAATGGTCTGGCTGCTTAACCAATAACAATCTTCCTAAAAGAAAAACATCGTATCTGCAAATTTCGAAACCAAAGGAGCAATGATACTGGACTACACCCTTTCATCAGCAATTCAATGTTTTAATTTCTAATTTCTTAGTTATCAAATCATAAAATGCACTAGGAAAAAAGGGGTTTTCCCCAAGACTTAAATGCTTATAGATCAAAATATAGAGCTGAAATTCAACTATAGCCATCTTTTGGGCACATTATTCAGATATTCGGATCCTAATACCTGAAAAGAGGCATAAATTTCAAATCAGATCCATAAACCACAAGCAATCAACAAAAAGTCTAAAAGTAAAAAGGAAAGGGTAGAAGTAAAGAACCGTGATGGGCATAAATATAAGCAGTCCTCCATGAATAAATATGATCCCCTGGTTTCAGGCTCTTCTTGTCAATTCTGTTTTATCCATTCATTCATTCACCAAAATTTACCCCAAAAAAAGGAAAAAAATGATGTTATATCGACATATTACTCTAAAATGAGAAAACCCAAATAGATTCCAAAGATTTGGGAAAATATAAAGAAGAAATTAAAAAAAAAAAAAACCTGTTGGAAAGAAGGCCCATGTTTATTCCTCTTTGGTAAAAAGGGAAGACTTGAGTTGAAAAGTAAGTTTCCTCGTTTAAGTTTCGGAAATTAAGCAAAAAAATTGATTGCTTTAAAGTCTGAAAAGTTCGAACGGAAATTATCTCCGTTGGTCGCGAATTCCCGCAAACATGGTTCAACGTAGGGTTTCTCTTGGATTTACATTTTTGTCCCTCTA
>JBBYHO010227546.1:9066-34218 GCA_038382025.1 Adansonia gregorii | reverse complement strand
GATGGTCACACGAGACCAATAAGATGAGTGATTCGTCTTATGGTCCCCCTCACTGTGTCATAAGTCGAGAATCTATATTTTCTCGTTCTTATCGTAACTCCGAAGAATGGTCTTAGTCAAAAAGATATTTCTGAGTCAGGATAATATTTTAAGTCGTACGCATTCTTAGATCCGCGAGGATCCGCCCTGGGGTACGTCGCGACAAAAAGCATTTTGGTTATTTTGCTTATAGGGATGCTTTTGCACCAAAGGTGAATTTTTAGGACTGGTTTAGGCTATCAAGACTATTTCAAGGTCCATTAAGATTATCAGGATACTTTCATGTCAAAGGTATACCTTAGGGGCATTTTAGTTATTTTGCTCATCGGGATGCTTTTATGCTATTTTTAGGATTGGTTTAGACTACCAAGATCATTTTGAGGTTATTAGGGTTACCGGGATACTTTTATGTCAAAGGTATATCCTAGCAGCATTCTGGTCATTTTGCTAATCGAGATGCTTTTACGCCATAGGTAAATTTTTAGGATTGGTTGAGCCTTCCAAGATCGTCTTAAGACCCATTAGGGCTATCAAAATACTTTCATGTCGAAATTATGGCCTAACGATATTTTCATAACTTTGTATTTGAATCACATCTTATATGAACGCTAAGATACTTTCACATCAGAAGTACACATTAAGAATATGTCCATCATATTATGTCATTCTTAGGTCATAGAATCAGTATTATATATATATAACAAAATTATTTTTATAAATAAGGTAATGTCTCCTAATTAAATTGATATGTAACATTCCTACCATCATATGTGAGCAATTCTACGGATTATTTTAATAGCGAGATAACATTTTCAAATAAGAAGTCGAGATTTTTCAATTTTAAAACAAAATAAAACCTTTCATATTCCGTATGGTTCTCTAATGAGATGTGAATGAGAATTAGCGCCCACCTGGTTCCCTGAGAGTGTACAAATAATTTTGTGATTTCTAGAAACATTCAAACTTGACTTTCTCGAAATAATAAACTTTCATGATGAAATACTATAGGAATTATAATTAAACATCCAATGTTGACGCCTAATAAAAATTAAAATTCAAGTTAACATGTAATTAATAAGGTATCGATTTTCGAGCATCACGAGAGGGTCAATCTTTACTTATGATTGTAACCGACTCTTAGACCCTTTTATATGATCCCTGGTATAATCGCGGGCCTTGGAGTTTGTATTCTAGGGTTTTGTAACCCTTGAAATACAAACTCCGATAGGTGACCAATCTCACCTAACCCATATAGATTGGCGGCGACTCCAAATAAATAGTCATTTCATAATGACTATTTAAGGTTAAGTCGAGTGAGCGATTCATCTTCACCACCAAGTCCCTAAAAATAAGAAGATGTCAATAATGATATGGCCTATACAGATAAGAAAATATAAAACAATAATAAATTTAATAAATATATAAGTGAAGGCCATTTAAGTCAGGCTTGGTTAGGATTCGTATCTGGACCACATTGTGACAAGTATGACTGTCTTTGAAAATTAGACCAATTTGATTTTCCTTTAACTCTCACCATTAACTTTTAAACAGGTACTAAGATTGACTACAAAGGGTTCAGGCTCAGAAGGTGAAATTGGAAGGGGATTGATTTAATTTTCAGAGTGGGTATTTTTAACTGTGGGTTGACTTAATGATTTTTTAATGTCCCCAAATTTCTTCAAAATGGTTTTTCCCCTTGCACAATTTAGGTAATTCCTATAACTGATACTAATGATTTTTTTCCATTTACTTAGGAAATTATGATTGAGAACATTAAAGTTACTTCCATGAAGTGTTAGGTATTTTCAAAGGATCACAATTCTATTCACAAGAAAATGAATGCAAAGGTAGAAGTTTATTCAAGATTGATCATTAGTATTCCTAAGACTTTTCATTATCATGTTTTTTTGAAAATATTTGCTTTTTGGAAACATTTTTATCTTATTAAAACATTTATCACAAAAAGTTGTTAATTTAGAGATAAGGGTTTTTCAAAATTAGGGTTGCCTTTGTGGCCCAGATGAGCCAACAATAATATTAAGCTTATACCCTTGATCTCATGAATTATATTTTCAAGCTCTTTCCCTCTAAGGGTCATTTTTTTCGTTAATTCAAAGATTTGTGCTTAGATCTCCTATTACTGTTTCATTAATCTTTCCTCTGTTTCATAATGGTTTGCCTCTATCCTTTCTAATTATGCTGACAATTCATCTCCCATGGTCAATAATGTTTGATTGTCCCAGCACTTCTGATTTGAAAAAAAAAAACTCCTTTAAAAAACTCTTAAATCTATGTAAGGATGTATTTAATGTAATATCAAAGAAAAGCTTGTAGCAAAATGATACACATAAATATATACAAAAAAGGCCTACCATCTGAAAGACTACCCAAAAAAGTTAAGGCATTATGGTGTTTTAAGGACAGATATCAACCTTATTATAGGCAGCATGATCTTCTTTCATTATTGTCTGTCATATTTATTACAATATAGGAATATATAAATAGCAGCAAGAAATGAGAAACAAGTTAGCATAGATAAAAAATAAAACATCTAATGTGAAAAAATAAAGGTTACCCTAAGTAAATTTACTAGGGTGTTCAACACCGATTAGGGCAAATGAAAGGCCTTATTGTTGGCAATGATGTATGAACATCATCACCTGACCTACACATCTATGCCATGTAGTTAAGGTTGCACATATGACTTGCAATGCAAAAAGAAGTAATCATATTACAAGCAACAATGTTTGTTATCATCAATTGATATTTGAATTAAAACAATAACAGCACCTTCTAAGGTGAAACAAAGATCTTACCATAAGCAATGATGTTCGATGAGCATCACATGATTTTCATGCTTAGAATCAAAATAAAAGAAAAAGGTGAAAAGTGTTCCCTCATGTGTACCTAATTTGGTACCCTTTAGAAACTAGTATAATTTTAACGAGGTGAGGTCCTTATGGTTCATTACATGAAGTTTAGGTTGAACATCTAAAGAAGTTCTCCAATAACTCATTGAGTTTGAAAAAAATTAATGAGGCACCCTTATCCTTACCAATAGTGGGTTTATGTCGAAGAGGATTCAAATCAAGTGAGAGTATCTTCTATGCCCGTAACGAGGTTAACACCTTAGCCAAGCATAGAAATTTACACTCGGTAGTTTTCACTGGCCAAAATAAAGGCTAATACTTTAGAAGGTAAAGTAACTTCGCCCTTTCCTAAAAAATTAGGTAACTTTTGCCCCCTTCTATATGCTTTGGAGGAGAATCTAATGCATATGCATGTGCGCAATGTATGCGGGGAACTAATAAAAAACTTGACTTTTCCAAAAATAATAAAAACCTATCCTACATGCCCAACAAGAATAATGCTGCAAAGGAAACAAAAAGGTTAGCAAAAAAATATGGACAATAAATATACCCAAATTTTCATATCAATAAAAAATATGATAAAAGTTTTTGTTAATGAAAATACTGAGAATTGTAATCAAATATCGGTTGAAATCAAATTAATCAAAATTAGTTAGAACATAAGTAATTATAGGTTTGATTCTTTAACCTATCCCAAGTGGAGTCACCAACCTATTGCAACATGGCCCAAATGCGAATCCTAACTAGCCCGACTTAAAAGGCAGGTGTACCCCTTGTTCATATATATATATATCTATGTATCATTGTTTTCTATTTTTAAGGGGCCATATCAATGTTATTTTTCTTATTTTTTCATGTATGGGAACAAGTCATCGAGATGAATCACTCACTTGAGTAAACCTTAAAATAGTCATTATGATATAACTTATTTGGTGTTGCCACCAATTTATTTAGGCTAAGTGAGATTGGTCACCTACTAGAGTTCATATTTCGAGGGTTACTTTGAGCTCCACTTTAATATTAGAGATAGCGTGAAAGGGTCAGGGAGTCTGTTGTAATCACGATTAACGATCAACCCTTCTCATGCCCCTAGCAATCGGTACCTTTTTAATCACATGTTAACTTAAAATTTGATATTTATTTGGTTTCAATATGTAGCATTTAATTTAATTCCCATATATAAAAAATAAAAATATTATGAAACAAATTTATTCTTTGCTTGAGAAAATAGAGTTTTTAATATTTTTGAAAATTGAAATATCTTTCACACTCCACCAAAAGACTAAAAGAACACAAAAGGTTTTATCACTATCTTTCATACCCCACTAAGAAGCTGAAGGAATACAAAAGATTTTATAAATCAAAATATCTTTTGTACTCCACTGGAGGGCCAGAGGAATACAAAAGTTTTTATTTTTTCAAAATTTAAAAAATCTCAATTTTCTCATTTTTTAAAAGGATATCTTATTATTAAAACAATCTGTAAAACCTTTTTCATATGCTAGGATAAAATCAATGTATTACTTTAATTCAAAGATATTGCCTTACTGTTCAAAAATGCCAATTTTATGAAATATAATAAAACTTATCCTGTTAGCCCTAAAGTATGCCTTTGAGATAAAAGTATTCGGCTGACTTAAAAGAACTTGATGACATCATAAACTATGAATTTATTCCTACTGTGCACCTTCGACATCTAAACATCCGAGTGATCACATAGGACTTTGTTCTAAAATAAATTACTAAATTGTCTTTAAGGTTTATCTTCGACGCAAAGGTATTTCGATAATCTTAAAGGACTCAATTTTATCATGAAAGGATTAACCAATTCTCACTATGCACTTTTGACATATAAGTATCCTAGTGCTCACATAGGATTTGGTTTTAACCTAAATTACTAAAATGCCCTTATGGTGTAACTTCAACGTAGAAGCATCTCGATAACCCCAAATGGCTTAAAAATGATATGTATGATGATCTTACCCTAAATAGGTAACTTGGATGTCAAAAATGACCTAAACTGCAAAAATTGCTAATAAGTCCCTAAACTTGCATTTTGTACCCCATGGCAAAACCAAAAGAATGTGGAAGGTTTTAATATTTTTTACACCCCACTAGAGGACCAGAGGAATGCTAGAAATATTCCTCAAATGTCAAAAATATTCCATTAACCATAAAACACAAGGTTTTCCTAAATAATCCTTTAAATTTTCTAACTTTACAAAATTATCCCTATATAAAATAAAACACAAAATCAAATATCAAGCATATTAAAATATATATGGAAAACATACCAAATATCATAAAAAAATATTCACCTAAACACCATTGGCCTTTGAATAATTGTTCACTTTTTTACAAATAAGTCCTTACACCTTTAAAAATTACAAAAAGGTCCCTAAAAGGTTTAAAATTCATGATATGCATCCAAACATTTTTAAAAAATGTGTGAAAAACACTCCTAAAGGTGTATAAAGCATTCAGCCAAGCATGGATGGCATTTGGAAAAATTTTTACTTTTTTACAATTTAGTCCTTGCATGATTTAAAGATTACTAAACAACACCAAACATACTAGAATCAACATGAAACACATATCAAAAGTTGCTTAATCAATTTGGTTAGCACCTGTAGGCCTAAAACAAATTTTTTAAATTTTTACAAGTTGCCCTTAAATTTCCTAAAATTGCAACAACGCCTAAAAAAGGTTACGAATGCATAAAATATATTTCAACATATTAAAAATACACAAACCACAATCCAAGGGTCATTGAAACTCTCGACCAAGCTTAGATGGCCTTGAAATAATTTTTTAAAATTTGTAATTTAGCCCTTAAACTTTGCATAATTACAAAACAGCCTAAAAAATCAAAATACCACAGAATCATATATTATTTTTGACCAAGCATGGAAATACCTTTCCAAGGTTCTCAAAATTTTGCGAAAATTATTTTCAATCCCTATAAGTTTCAAATATTACAAAATAACTTAGAATATCATAAAATTAAGCATGAAAAATTATCTAAGAACTCGAATCATTTTCAACCAATGTGAAAAACAATCAAAAACAATTTTTTCATCATATATTTTCATGAATATCAATATAAATACACATCAAAATTTTTACCAAGCTTAAAATCATTATAAATAATGAATATATGAATAAAAATCAACATGAAAATATCAAGAAAAATAACATAAAAATATACAAGTGAAAATAACATTATTTCTATCAACAAACAAAAGTACTCTGGATGGAAATCAACATATTACTAATAAAAATTAAATAAAACAACAAAATCAAGAAATAATGAATATAATCATATAATCAAAATCAAGAAACAACAAAATCATTATAAATACTGAATAGATCAATGAAAATCAACATGAAAATATCAAGAAAAATAACATAAAAATATAAACATGAAAATAACATTATTTTTATCAACAAACACAAGTAATCTTGATGGAAATCAAGATATTACTAAAAAAATTAAATAAAACAACAAAATCAAGAAACTTCATTCATAGCCATCATGCTTGGCTTTTCAATATGCATTAAAATCCTTGAGCACAAGCATTATTTTAGCTCACTAAAAGGAAGAAAAATAAGTGAAAGTAACAAGAAATAAAAAATTTTTAAGTATTTTTACCTTGTAAGTGTAGAAAAAATGTGAAAATTTTAATTTTCTTAAGTGTTTTTGTTATTTTTTGTTAGAAAGCCATTAAGCCCCACTCGATACATCCTTCCCTTTATTTATAATGGAAGCAGGATAAGGGGTGGAGAAACCCCCTTAGTCGAATGGGTTTTATTCATTTCCATCAAAATTTTTTTATTTTAGATTTTTTTCTTTTATTCATAACATTTAATTATTGTCCTTATGTTTAACTCATTATGATGAATCATATAGCTTACTATTAGGCTTTATGATGATTAGGATGATAGTAATCTAATGGTTAGTTAAAATGTAACTAACTTGGTTAAATAAAGGTTGAATTCCAACCAAGGTAGTTTATGTAACTAAATCATTAAATTTCACAATTAAAATAAATATAAGCAAAATTTTGAGAATGAGAAAATTAAAAAAGCATAATTACAAAATTTATGAAAAAATTAATTGAAAGGACTAAATTGTAAGAAATCAATAGTTATAAATAAATGAATTTACATATGAATTTAAACACATAAAAAGCCAAATTAATATTCACATGAAATTTTTTTATCCAAAAGAATTAATAAAAAATTTAAAGAGAGAAAAATTTATTAGGCCTTGCTAAAAATCTAAATGCAGTTGATTAGGCCTTGTTGAAATAAAATGGGCTTTTAAAATAATTATGATGGGCTTGTTAGGCTTGTAGAGAATGAAATGGGCTTGATGGAAAATAAAAAAATGGGCTTGGAAATCTTATTGGGCTTGTTGAAAAATAAATGGGCTTATTGGGCTCGTTAATAAAATTTGCCAATTTTAAGCTTATTAAGGAAATTTGACCCAAAATAATAAAAATAAAAATAAAAATAATAAAATCTTCTTATAAAAATTTCAAGTATTGAACTGTCCAAAAAATTTTTAAGAAGTCTTATGCGCAAGAAAAAGATAACTAAAAATCTTAAACTCAAAAAATTTTATGAGAAAAACTTTTATAGAAGGAAATTATTATTTGAAAAAAAATGCAAAAACTCATAAAATAAATTAAATTTTTAAAACTGATTTAATATGAATTTAATAAAAATATTTGAAGGATTTTAAAAATTATAAACTTAAAAAAATCCTATTAAAAAAAATTTACCGAGTAGAAAACTCTATATTTTGGATGCGAGAAAATTACAAAAATAAATCCAACTTTATAAAAATGAACTGAATTTAATACTTTGCTTAAATAATTAGTTTGCAAATATAATAAAGACAAAAACTTAAATTTTGGAACAAGGTTTACCATAAAAATTCGTTAGCCAAAACTTGCAGTACAATGAAAAATTTTTAAATTAATAAATAAAGTTGACAACCTGACACTTCATGGTAAAAAATGCCAATATGTATTTTTTTCTTGAATTTTTTTATTTTTTAGGGTGAGTATCGACATAAATACAACATAAATATTAGTAAAAATATATGAATATCATCTTTCAAAATTTCATTAAAAACCTTGAAAATTCCTATAAGTGAAAAATTCGATCGTGATATTATCTGTAAAAAAAATCTTCAAACTTGACAAGAATAAAGTTGAAAACCAATTTTTTGGTTTTAACACTACATAAATATTGATGAAAATATACAACAGTCAAATCCCAAAATTTCATGAAAATTCTTGAAAAATCTTAAAAATTGAAAATTAACCATAACATTTTATGCAAAGATAAATTTCAAAAAAATAAAGTGAAAAACTAATTTTTTACTTGAATATTCTTTTTTATCCGAGAATTATTCCCTAAGACCTTCAAATTTTCAATTTTTTTTTACTTATACATACGGCTATTTAAATGGGACTAAAAAGGTCTTGAAATTGTTTAGTCCATCTAAGAAAGTCTACCCCCACTAGGTAGATGCTAAGTTTTTGGTCTTAAAGATTTCGAGTTTGTTAAAGAAAGAGCTTGGACAAAATTGGGTGTCCACATTGGCCCCACTAGTTGGCTTCAAACTCTTTGAGCTAGAAGGCATGTCCTATCTTTATTTCTTCTTCTTCTTAGAAGTAGAAGTAGCCAATTGGATAGCCTTTTCATTGGTGAGAGACTTCTCTATCGTGGTCAATATTTCAATAATCTCGGAAGGGATTCATGTTGAAGTTCAACATGAACTATGAAAATCTTAAAGGTAGAAAGGAAAGAAATAGATTAATAGATAACTCATCGTTCATAGATCAACCTAACTATTCTAATCATGTGACTCATCCAATCATCTAAAGCGCATGAGTTTTCACAAAAACACCTTTTGATAACTTTTTATGGAGCAATTGTTTTGAAATATTAAATCTTTTAGTATGTCTTTCCTTATCGAATAGTTCTCTAAGGTTAAAGATGATATCTAGAGCATCCACGTCCTCATGTTGCTATAGGAGATCAGGTGCCATACTAGCTATCATCACATATGTGGCTTGCAATCAGTCATCTTTATGCCTTTTATAGGTATCATTCTTAAGAAGCATCGGCAACAAGCTTATCTAGTACTGGCTTATTAAGGACATAAGCCTTGTGTTCATTCATTAAAACAATTTTAACATTTCAAAGCCAATCAATAAAATTTGGCCTAATCAACTTATTAACATCTAGTATGCTACAAAGTTATAAATTTGAAGTCATTCTTCTTGTTTATGTCCTGTATGAATTTATAACATATTTAACTATCAATAATATAAATAAAGCAATCATTTAGTCAGGTTTGAATACTTTAATGGTTATTCTCATTATTTTTACAAATTTATATCCCTTAATTATAATACGAGAAGTTTAATGTTTAAATCCTCTTAATGAACTAGAACCCTTTTTATTCGTACAACCTTGAGTGACTCAATAAATTATGTAAAAACTAATTCATAAGGTAATATAGTTTACCAATTGCATCTCTATAGAACTCTAGATCAGTTAGGTGGTAACTCTTTACCTAAATACATCATATATATTTCACTAAACCATTGCCTCTAATACACATGGTCAAGTGTGACATATTCAAACTATGCAGCACTAGTTGAGTAAAACCACTACTCATAACCCAAGTAATTGAAGCAAAAAAGACCTTAAACGACTCATCAAATCATCGCGGCTAGAACATAAGTGTCTTGCTATGAACAATGGAAGGCATCTAATCATGCTTAGGCATAAACTAAATATTTTATGAGAGATTTTTAATAATTAATATAGTCTCATCATGAGTACCTTGTTATGAACATGAAAGGCATCTTATCATGCTTAGGCATAGACTAAATATTTTATGAGAGATTTTTTATAATTAATATAGTCTCATTGATTTGATTTGGATTGCATTGCATTGCACTTACATTTATTTTAGGCACATACATATCATATGCATATCAACTAAAATATATCTAATCATGTAATCCTACATGGATGATTATGGACTCTTATCTAAGCTAGTTTGCAAGAAATCTTGGGGCAGTAACAAATCATATTACAAAAATCTTCAAAATAATTCATAAATATCATAGCAGAAATGAATTAGATAAATTAATTTGAGACTTTCTAAACTAGATCGTCTTGTATGATTTTGATTAATCTTTAAAATCAAGAACCTAAAGAACAAATCAAGATCTTAACATACCTTAATCTTGAGAAGTCTTTTAGCAATTCTATGACCCAATAGCATATATATTAAGCCCAGTTGTTGTAAACCAAAGCAGTCTAATTGTCTAGCCTCTAATGATTATCCATGCTGGTGATACAAAAACCTTCAATAAGGAAGAGACTTTGTTGCTGGGATCCATGCTAGCAACCTAAGTTTCAATAAACCTTCCATTGCCCTTAGAAGACCTTGATTTTAAATAATATGTTAGAAGAAAACAAATTTCCTCCAAAAAAAACTAAGATTGTGCAATCCATCCTTAGAGTTTTAGGAAGAAAATGCAAATAAGGTTCTCAAAGATTTCTTAGCCAATTATTCAAGTGCAAAAACAAGTATTTAGGATAGAAATTATTGTGCAATATATCTTGGGTTTAAAATTTTAATTTTTAAAAAATTACAATTTTACCCTTGGCCTATGTGAACTTATTCAAATTGGGCATAAGTAATTATTACCTGTATTAAACATATTAGCTCAGTCTCAATTTACTTTCTACTAATCAGTCTTATGTGTGTGGCCTATTAGGCCTTCATCGTGTTGGCAATAAATATACAATAGCCCAATAAAGAATATTTATATTTATAGAATAAGATTTGCATCTAGCAATGCATCATGGCCACCCAACATGGAAGGAGTGTCAATATGGTTTTGACGAGCCCTTTAATCTTCAGTATCTTAGTGTAATAAATGTCCATTCATCATATATTCTGGACTTAGCAAGAGTATGGCTTAGTGTCTACTCTTAGACCATTCCATATTAGTATACAATCCCTATGTGTTAACTTCATAATCAATACTGCCTTGAACATGGACATTGAGTTAACACGGGCTAGGTACATGCAACAGATGTCCTTTCAAGTCACCTAGGTGATGAATCCTCTTTAGACCATTCATTCATTTACCATATGATTCATGCCACACCTAAATCACCCAACCATAAGCATCTATCTATTGTGAACCCGTTCATGATGGAATCAAAGCATGATACTTCTAATATGAAGTAACTTGGTGTCATAGGTCTAAATATCATTTAATTACTGATACATGAGAGTATTTCTGTATACACATGAGTGAAATTCCAAAATGAATCTCACAGTGGGTCAAGTTCGGTGAACCTAGTAAGCACTTTTATATGTTCCAAAGTATCTCTATACTTCAGCTTATGAGATTAATTGCATGCATCATTATGTATTGTCAATGCCTATCTTGACAACATAATGACTAGGAACAGTTTTAGAAATATGGCTTTGATGCGTAAGTATCTCATAGTTTTAACTCCTTACAATTCCTTCACAAGGCCAATACATTTCATAGGCTTTATCTACATAAGACATTTATAAAAATTATTAAAACATTAACAAAATATAAATTTTTATTCTATGAAATCACTAAATGCTAATGCCTTACAAGACATAATGATTGGCTTGTAAATCTTACACTAAAAGTTTCCACTAGCACTAAAGTCAATCACCTATATGTCTAAGTCCCATGCCCTTTTATATGATGATCATGTTTTTGCTAGGATAAAACTTTAGTGAAAAGATCAACTAAGTTCTCAATGTGTGTTGACACCTTATTTTGTCCAGGCTAATTTTTAGCAATCTGGGGCATGGACGTGAGAAAAGGCGATGATCGCCGGGCGACATTTATTTTGAAGAGGTCAAGAAGGCCTATGGATCATATCAAAGGTAAATGAAATGATATGGCATTAAAAGACATAGTTCAAGGTGTCCAAGGACAAAAGATATGAGAAAATTCACAATTTTGCTTGAATGTACCAATACATGGTTCTCATGTATAGATATAATGCTTCAACGATCCAAAAATTTGAAATGTCCCCATTTGTATCGATATAGCATGTAAATGTATCAATACATGAGCTTATGTATTGATATAGGAGCTCATTTATCGATACTAAGCCATGCCAAAACCAAAACATGCATTCTGTAAAGAAATGTATCGATACATATCAACATGTATCGATACAATGGTTCATAATATCGATACAATGGTTCATAGTATCGATACAATGATCATTGCATCGATACAATGTTCATTGTATTGATAAACTTAAGGTTTTTAAACCAAATGTATCGATACATTCTACAATATATCAATACATGTAGGCTATTTTCCACTATCTGGGTGTTTTTAACTCCTCCACCTTTGATCTAAAACTCGATTTTAACTCGTTTCTTCACATCAAAAAAAGATCAAAACCCATATTAGATTACAAATTTAAACCTTTGAATTAATCAAAACACTTTTTTAAAGTCTAAATTAGATCAAAAAGGCTAATGTCACATGATCACCCTACTTCTCCCTAGTTTATTGACCAAGATCACCATCAGCCACCCTACTTGCTAGAAAATCATTTAGCATTTAAACCAGCCACCCTATGTCCATCACATTGGCGGCAAGTTGCTCCCTATAACTATTCTATAGCCACCAAGTTAACGTCACTTTATCTCTCCTAAGAAATAACCAAAAATAGTTCCAAATTGGCTTTAAAATTTGGTATACGACTACTTATATCTTAGCTGAGGGACTTATATTTTAGCTTATTTTCAACTTCTAAAACATATTCCTATATCAATAAAACTAAAATCTCGTAGCTCTTCACTCACTACCCAAAAATAGCCATAAAACACTCATTCCTAAACATTACACATTCTATAAATCACCTTATCCATACCAAAAACCAAACCTCATTGTTTCTCTCTTTTTCTTACTTATTAACAACAAAGAAAAGAGGGAAATTCAAGCTATCTCTACTGTTCCAACTTTTTGGACAAAATTGAAGTCTTATAGGTATAACTTCCTACTTTATCACTTTTATTTTCTATTTTTCAGCATCTTCATCATTTTAATGAGCTCTCTATGTTTCTATCACCCTCTTAGGATTCTCATGCATTATTGTGGCTTTTGGTTGTGGTAGTTTAGGACTTGGATGCCTTAATGCACCTTTGATGTGCAAAATACCTCATTTTATCCTTATTATTTTGATTGTTCATGCATTTTATGCGATATCCATGCACCTTGTTATCCTTAATCCACGTATGAATCATTAGCCTAACACATTTCAAGCACATTTACACATTAGCTTGCATGCATCATTGTCATTTTCAGCATCCATAACATTTTCTTGTCAAAGTGCATAATACTTTCTTTGTTTAGACTATTGGTAAAATTAGCATCTTTATTCATGTTATATGTTATCCTCTTGTATGTTTGTTGTCTTTTCCTTGTCAAAGTGCATGTTTGATGGCTGTAAAGAAAATCAATTTTTGAAACCTCCCTAAGCCCAGTATACTAACCTTAACCAATAAGGACTAGCATGAACTTGGCATTTTCCTTAAAGTTGACTAAAAAACCTTAAGGAAGATGAAGTTTTCTAGATCTACAATCCTGATTAAATGAGTTCAATACTTCTAATTTTCCAATAAAAATGGCCTCACACTTGTTATCAGAATGTTTGCGCCTTGTTTTTGAGTTAAAACCTTAAGTGGTATGATCAACAGGCTATTTCATCATCCTAAAATACTTTAGGGCTGTGCAAATGAGTTCATGATGCTCATGCCACTCTTTCCCTTTAGTCACGGATGTTTGAATAATGATGACTCGAGTTTAAACCCGTAAACATAGAGAAAGTAAGGAATATCCTTTGCTTTGTTTTGTCCCCTGCTGGTAGCATCATTGTTACAAAATAAAAAATCACTAAATCTAAAACGATTTTTTATGAATCTTATAATATTTTTCTCTAAAATTATGTCAAAATACCTTTAAAACAAGGTCTTGTTCCCCCCTAGATCAGTCTGGATGAAGAAGTTATGATTTTTCAAACCTAGACTATCTGAAATCCCTAGAATTAACAAACAACATTCTGGTTGGGCTCTTTAGGCCCACTAAATGATTTTTTCAAATCTGTCCAACATTTTTCTTAAAAAGGTCATAAAATTCCATTTCTGGAAAGGTATTATTTGTAATTTTTTGATACTAAATGAGTCCAAAATGATTTTGCAAATTTTGACATACCTTATCTCTCGTATGCTCTAGCAGTGACAAAATTAATCTAAACTTGAAAATTTATTCCCCCAGACAGTGAGTTTTTGGGATATTGGTAATATTTCTAGATCGACCATTGTCAAGTTGCCTTTCTAATGGTATCTTATTCACCCTCTAAAGCTTTCAAACCAATTTAGAATAAATTCAAAAAATAGGATTGTGCTTTGCTATCCTCTATTCTCGGTCATGGTTAAAATTAAGTTGTTTCCCAAATTTTGTCTCGAGACATTTAAATGTCTTGGTATCATTCTGATTAGACTCGAGAACATGCTTTGACCTCCTATAGGCTTATGTCAAGGCACAAACATATTTTACATCTTTACCATCTTCATTTTCAATAATTGCTTTCACCAAAAATCATCAAAATGTTCATTCATTTTTTAAATTACGAAGTTTTGTTAACTTAAGTTTTCCAACTTGACTTCTTTAAAGAGCATCAGATATGCCACTTTTAAGGATACTTCAACCCCGACCTTTCGAAGGGATACTCCAAACCTGCACTTTAAATTTGTGAAGATTTAAAAAAATTTTCCATGGTCAAATTATTTGTTATCCACGGGGATAGTCCAACCCTAACTCTCAAAGGGGATCAAAATTGTCAACCTTTAAAAATAGTCTTCCTTCATCAAAATTATTTGCCATCCACGGGGATACTCTAACCCCATCTTTCCAAGAGAATACTCCAACCTTGTCTTGCAATTACAGTTAAATTTTTCTCCTTCTCAGACTTCCATGAATATTGCAAACAAACATCGCTTAATCAAGAAACCCAGATGCATCTCGACAATTTTTGATTCAGTTATTTCCAGATAATCAATGCCAGTTGCTAGATAAATTTCAATTGTCCATCCCTTTTCTTTTATGATTGCATTGAATAATCCATGTTGTGCTACTTCATTTATTGCCTTACTAATAGTATTTTTTTATGATGATTATTTGCATTCATGTTTCCCAATTATTTCAAATAAAACTAAGAGTACTATTCCATGTGGATATCTCCCTAGTGCCTAAAGTGAAATATTCCATTTTTTGAAGTAAAATCCACAGGTCATTTTTATTGAAAATCTTTATATTCCCTATCTATGCAGGGTGTATATGAGATTAAATTTTTTCATTAAAGCATGGATTTGAATTTCTATAAAATTCATGCATTAAAAAAGGGTTATATTGAAACAATGATAAATTAAGATCGAAAGAATCAAAACTGAGATAAGACATAGCTAGTAAGGTACTAATTTTGGCATCGTGAAGGGGTTCATACCTCATCATGCGTAACCAACTTTCGAACCCAAACGGTGAATCATTGGTACTACATAAACCATGGGATCGATGTTTCGAGTTTCGTAGCTCAAGACATAGTTTCAATAGGCATCCAATCATGCCTAGCCCAAAATGACCTATGGCAACTCCAAGCGTTGGCCATTTCGTTATGGTCATCCAAGACCAATTAAATGAGTGATTCATCTTATGGCCCCCTTTATTGTATCACAAATCGAGAATCCATACCTTTTCAGTCTCATCACGTTGCAAAAGAAAAGTCTCAACCAAGAAGATATTTCTTAATCAGAAAAATATTTTAAGTCATACACACCCATAAATCCATGAGGATTTACCTCAAGGTATGTTACGATAATGGGTACTCACTTCATGTTAATATCACACCTCTTAATGATGTCTCTGATGATGTTATATCATTGTAACACATGTTTGAATTTGTGACAAGACCTTGGTTCCTTAGCTTGCACTATGGCTCTATTGTTATTAGGTCAATACCACATCAAGTTTATCAAATGAACTTATCCATCCAAACTTTCTCTAGGGTGGCCTTAAGGTAGGGATGTATTTGACTTCAATTGATAAATCCATAGTCTTTTTATGTTTAAAACCTTTCAACTAACTATAATACCATTTAGGGTAAATATATAACCACTTTGCAATTTGCTATCAGCCCAATCATATTAGAAGCTAGCAATAGAATAAACCCTAACAAGGAGTTCAATGCCACTATATGTGTCCTTTCACTTAATGTCTTAGGACATAACTCTTTCAAGTAATGTAAACCATGTACCATATGTAGATTTCTTCTCTTAGAGTTTTTCATGCTAAACATTTTTAGCATTTTGTATATGTAAGTGGATTGGTATAACCTAATCAGTTTTTTCTATCTATCACAATAGCTCTTAATTCCTATAATGTATATTACTTTTCCCAAATCCTTTATCAAGAATTGTTTAGACAACTAAACCTTAGTAGCCTATAGCATAGGTATGTTGCTTCCAATGAGTTTTTAATGAGCAATATGGCATCAACATATAGTACTAAGAAAATAATAGCTTGTGTATTCACCTTCTCGTAAACACATAGATCATCCAGATTCTTTATGAAGCCAAATTCCTTAATTGCTTCATCAAATCTAATATTCCAACTTTGTAAAGCTTGCTTTAGTCCATACATGGACTTTTTTAGTATACATACCTAATTTGGATTTGACAAGGATGAAAAACTATTAGGTTGTGTCATGTACACTTCCTCCTGCAAATTCTTATTGAGGGATGCTATTCTTACATCAATATACTCTATCTCATGACATGATATGAAGCTATGGCATACATAATACAAATGGATTTTACCATGGCAACTAGCAAAAAGGTTTCCTCATAACTAATGCCTTCAACTTGATTATAACCTTATGCCACCAGTTTAGGCTTATATGTTTGTACATTGCCACCTACGTCAGTATTTCTCTTAAAGACCTATTTGCGCCTAATGTGTTTTATCCTTTTAGGTGGATCAACCAAACTCCATACTTGGTTGGCTTCCATGACATCCATTTTAAATCTTATAACATTAAGCCATTCCTGAAACTAATGTTGAACATTGCTTCCTTAAAATTTTAGGTTCAGTATCATAAGGCAAGTTATCTTGATCCATAAAAAATTTGTATCTATTTGGAACTTGTATGATATTACCAGATTGATGGAGTTGTTGTGTTTTTTGAGCTTTAGTTTGAGCATCTAATGCTTTAACTGTACGCTTAAGTTCCATTAAAATGTTAACTTATGTTTCATAAATTTCTTTAAGATCAATTTTACTCCCACTAGACCTTTCAAGTAGAAACTCATTCTTTAGAAATGTCAATGTTTTGAGACAAACACATTTTGCCTATTGGGATTATAAAATTAGTATCTAATAGTTTCTTTAAGATAGCCTACAAATTTACATTTGATTGATTTTGCTCCTGGCTTATATGTTATTGCATGCTTTACGTAAACAGTTCATCCCTAAATCTTTATGTACAATAAATATAGCCTTTTACCTTTCTATATCTTATACGGTGTCTTATCAACAGATTTCGATGGAACCTCATTTAGCAGATGAATAATGACTTCTAAGGCATATCCCCAAAAGGATATAGGAAGGCTAGCCTCAGACATCATGGAATGAACCATGTCTAACAAGGTTTGGTTTCTCTTCTTAGACATTTCGTTATGTTATAAAGTTCTAGGTGAAGTCTATTATGATAAAATCCTCATTCCCTGTCAGATGACCCATAAATATTCCTCTTCAATCAAATCTAAGAGCAAGAATTTTTTTCTAGCTAGTTTCTCTACTTTAGCCCTAAACTCTTTGAACTTTTCAAAAGCTTTAAACTTGCACTTCATTAATTACACATGTACCCATACCTTGAGCAATCATCGGTAAAGGTAATGAAATAAGAATACCTATGTTTAGCTATTTTGTTCACTACTCCATATACATCTTATTTTACAAGGTCTAATAAGTCACCAGTACTTTCACTTTTATAAGTGAAGGGAGTCTTGGTTATCTTGAGAAAATATAACATGCATATGCCCTATATGTTTTATAATCATACAGGTCAAGATTGCTTTATTTGTGTAACTTGCCTATATTGTTAGGAATACACTAAGGATGAAAAACATTATGATGTATTTCATTAGTTTGAATTGATTATTCATACTTATATATTCAAGTTTTCATTGCATCATTGCTATTCCATCCTTATTTAATTTACAAGTTAAAGTGAATGTAAACAAATATGTCTTATTGACTACTTGTGTTTAGACCCTTAGAATGTCACATATAATGGACTTTATATGTAGAAAGATAACATTCTAAGGTAAGTAGTCTAAATTCATAGTCCATAGTCTAAATTAACTCATGTTAAGATATATTTTATGAAATCCAATTTAGGAGATAACTTGTCTTGGCCATATGGAATGAGCCGACTCCTAATTAAAGGCATAGATGTATTGCCTAGAGGTGGTGATACATTCAACTGGACCAAAGTGTAATTAATCCATTAATAAGTCTATTGACCTTGGATTAATTCACTTTACATGTTCATTGTGTGAATACCTTAATCTTGAGTAAGTAATCAACTCCATGTGTGGAACTTGTATACTTTGGCATGCTCAAGTCTAAAGCATCTTGAAGTAGTAAGCTAGTAGACCGACTTGTTAGGTATATGACTTATAGTCAATGAGAGCTTTACTTATAGATATGGAATCATAGCTCCTATAAAGAGATAAAGTTATCCTTTTAAAAGAAATTATATGAGATAGCAAAAATAGATGAAGCCTCGATCATTTGTATGTCAAATGATAAATTGTTCACATGTGGTGGACAATCATTTTCACATAAAGATATAATGGAACTATAAGATAAGGTAAAATTAATTATTTTCAAAATAATTCATGAAGATTATAGCATAAATGAATTAAACAAATTAATCTGAGACTTTCTAAGTTGGATCTTCATACATGATTTTGATTAATCTCTAAAATCAAAAACCTAAAGAACAAATGAAGAACTTAACATACCTTAATCTTAAAAAGTCTTTTAGCTTTTCCATGACCTAGGAACACATATATCAAGCTCGTTTGTTGTAAACCAAAGTAGTCCAATTGTCTAGCCTTAAACAATTATCCATATAGGTGATTCGAAAAACCTTTAATAAGGAAAAGACTTTATTATTGGGAGCATCGTAGTAGCTTAGCTTTTAGTAAACCTTCATTTGCACTTAGAAGACCTTGATTCTAAATTAGATTTTGGAACAAATTGATTTTCCTCAACAAAGAACCAAGATTTGTGCAATCTTTTTTTAAGGTCTTAGGGAAAAAAATGCAAACCAGGTTTTCAAAGCTTTCTTGGCCAATTTTTTGAGTGCAAAAATAAGTATATGAGATGACAATCATTATGAAATATATCTAGGTTTCAAAATTTTATTTTTTAAAAATTACAATTTTGCCCCCCCGTTCATATGAACTAATTCAAAATAGGCCTAATTAACCATTACTTGTATCAGACATATTAAACTAGTCTTAGTTTAATTTCTACGAATCTCTTATATTTGTGTGATCCCTTAGGCCTCCATCATGTTGGAAATAAATATAAAATAGCCCAAGAAAGAATATTTTATATTTATAGACCAAGATTGACATGTAGCTTGCATTATGGCCACCCAACATGTAAAGAGTGTTAATATGGTTTTGACAAGCCCTTCAGTGTTCAGTATCCTTGGGTAATAAATATCCTTTCATCATATATCCTAAAATTAGCAAGAGCATGGCTCAGTGGCTACTCATAGCCTATTCCATGTTAGTATGCAACCCTTATGTGTTAACTTCATAATCAGCATTGGCTTGGCCAAAGGCTTTAAGTTAAAACAGCCTAGGTACTTGCAAGATATGTCCCTTCAAATCACTTGAGGAGATGGATCCTCTTTGGACTATTTATTTTCCTACCATATTATTCACCCCCTACCCAAAACCACCTTATCATAAGCATCCATCTATATAGACCTATTTATAATGAAAAAAAACCATGACACTTTTCATTTAAGATGAACTAGTATCACAAGTTTAAGGATTATTTACACTACTGACACATAAAAGTACTTCCATAAATGCTTGAGTGAAATACCAGATGGAATGTTTATAATGGCTCTAGTTCAATGCACTTATTACCATAGCAAAGACCCATATGATGTCCATAAGTATCACTATACTTCAATTTATGAGATCACTTACATGCATCATACACATAAGGCTTACATATGGTCTTTGTACATTATCAATTGCTTGTCTTAACAATACAATGACAAGAATGATTTTAGAAACACAACTTCAATGTATAAGGATATCACGATCATAAGTCTGTATAACTTCTTTGTAAGGCCCATGTGTTTCATGGGCTTTTTCTATAGGAAACATTTATAACAATTATACAATTAGATCTTATGCATAAAGAAATACCATTAAAACATTAATAAAAATTTAACATTTGATTACATGAAATCACTCAATGCTAAGCCTTACAAGTGACAATGACTGGCGTAGTGCTTACACTGATATAGTTTCCACGAGCCATTTGGAAACTAGTGGTCAAAACCTTAGGATACCATACCGAGTCTTCATAAGTTTTGATAGTGTTCTCCTCGAACAATTCTTAACGGCACCATCTTTTATTTACATATTAGAAAAATAGAATTCCTTCCTGGAGTCACATTTAAGGATGGTTAGGTGAGAAAAGAATTTTACAACTCTAGAAAAAAATAGAGATAACATAGGCTTCGTAGACCCTATTTAAAATACAAATACCATAAAGAAAGAATTAACCATACTTTTACTTAGTCATACTATGTCTAAGTCCATAACCATTCATCTGCTTTAAAAGTTTATTGCATAACATTATATAGCTAACATCACATGGTAATCATATGCATTCAATGTATAAATGCACATAAACAAGTTTATTACATTTAAAAAAATATCTATAAGAATTAGACAAAAGATTAAACACATTTAACCTAATTCCTAACTTTTAGCATACTTGTCTTAAAGCAGACGCTTACCTAACTTTTAGGTGATTTATCTCAACAGCAAGAAATTCTTCATTAAATGCTTTAATGTTTCCAAAGTTGACATCATAAGCAATAAAGCATGATAATTCATAATAAACAATTTATAAAATCCATTTCTAAGTTTTAATTCGTTCATTAAAATGCTTATTTAGGAAAACTATGTTATCCTAAAACCTTCCAATTTTGTTAAGCCACTCCTAACTTTTAGGAATCTCATCCATTAGATAATGGTTATCTAATCCAACCATAATTAACTCCTAAATTTTAGGATCGATTCCTAGTTTTTAGGTACTTGACTCGTACTAGAACACTAGTTTTAACATAAATTAGACTCAATAATTAATGTCCTCAGTATAGGTAATCACTTTAGCCATGTGAATGGCCTTTGATTGCCACCTTTGGAAGTTGATTAGGGACTGTTTTAAGCACTAGAAACATGCATTAGGTGCTGCAATAAGACTGATCCATAAAAGCAATAGAAACGATAACAAATTGCCATGATTTAATAGTGTATCAAGTGTGGCAACATTTGCCATAAATTCTAGCAACTAAATCAATTCGAAATTTGAATCTAATTCAGTTCACTAGCTGTCCTTAAATGCAAAAAATCTGTCGAATGTTTCCATAGTGATTTCTAGATGCATTAGACCTAATAGATCCTTTAAAGTTGCCCAAAAATTTCAGCTTTGTGATTTCTACAAATTAAGGTTGAAATTAGCTTTCTTTAAGTCCAAATAAATATAAATAATTTGAATATTAATTTTTATGCATAATATATTGAAAAACCAAAATATAAAGCATATAAAAGAAATTAAATAACAAAGAAAAATTCAGGAAAAATCAGCTTAGTGATCACATGTTTGGTAGGCTAACAACCTTGGTTTTCAATGTTTTGACATGTATTTAATCCAAATCAATTTAAAATAATTTTTATCAACCTGAAAAAATTTAATAATGATTAAAATACTCATTTAGCATGCTATCTAGAAAATTATTTTATAAAGCTCACATGGTTGAAACCTAAAGATTAATGCTCATGACATCATGATAGCAATTACCATGAATTAGGCTATACTAACTCGTTAGCTTTATTAGTTTTGAATTGATCTTAGTTTTGATATAATGTTTATGTTTAATTAGCTTATGATTAAATGTTTTCAAGTTAAACACTTTTAACTTAGTTTAAAATTTTCAAAAGAAAAATGTTTTAAATATATACTGATATTTAGAATATGTTTAAGAGTTGTTTTAGTAGGTTTAAGTAAAGAAAAAAAATTTCTATAAGGTGTTTTTAATGTATGTATTGTTCTAATGCATATTACTAATAATATCAAGCTTAAAACCCCAAAAGTATCAATATGAACCTCTAAGTATCAATACAATGTGTTATGTATTGATACACACTATGCAAGTATCAATACAATCTTGGTAGTACCTAAGGTTTACGTGAAACCTTCATTTGTATCGATACAGCCCACCCTATATTGATACAATTTGTTGAGTCTTAACACAAATGGTTCCATTTATTGATACCGCAAGCACAGTCTTGATACAAATGTTCATCATATTGATACTAAGCTTGAATATTTGCTAGGTTTTAAGACCTATCACCTTTAATTGATACCAAGCTTCAAGCTAGGCAAAAAATTTAAACTTGTATCAATGCCACACCATATGGCTCAAGATTAGAGGAGCGTATTTTAATGGTAACTTGAATTTATGAAGCTTCAACAGCTATAAACCTTAATCAAACACTATCGGTGGCTATATTGAATATCAAGGTTCTAAATAAGTTTCTCTAACACCTCCATAAGTAGAGGATTAACAAAGAGAGAGCTTATAGCAACATTATTTATCTCTCTAAGCTTTTATAGTAGTTCATTCACTGTACAAGATTAATTCTTCCTATCTTTTATTATATTATATCATTGTAAACATCCATCCTAAAGCTCAAACCTGTAAACACCAAACCTTCTAGACATTATCTTTGTCTATATTTGAAACCCTTGTAAAAAAAAAGGTTTTTCCTTAGCCATTAAAAGGTAGAAAGGTTAATATCTTGTCCTAGAAAAATAGAGAGATTCCTATCGCAACCTTGAAAGATAAAAAGGTTGCTATTTTAGCTTTGAAAGATAGAGAGGCTGCTATCTTAGCCTTAAAAGATAGATAGGTTACAATCTAAGCCTTGAAAAGTAGAGAGCTTTTTCTCAGCCTTCTAAAGTGGGAATAAGGTTCTATCTAAGCCATAAAAGATAAAACGCTATATCCTAACCATAAAAGATAGGGAAGAGGTTCTATCTTAGCCTAAAGAAATAATAAGGAGTTGTTAAGTTTATACCTTATCCTTGAAAAGTAATCACTTTACGTTAATAAATTGAAAACTCCTCAACAAGTGAGGCTGAGGGAAAGGATGTAGGCAAATAAGGCCAAACCTCTATAAATCATCATGTGTGCTTCTCTATCCCTTGCTCATTTATCTTGTTTATTTCATTAGCTTACAATTCCAAATAATTCACTATGTAAGATTTCTCAACTTGTAAATTGAAAGTTTTAATTTAGAAAAGTTTTTAAGAAATCAATTTAACACTTTTGATTTCCGTCACTATATTTAAAGTCTAACAATTGATACCAGAGCTTGTGTCTCATTCTTATAGGCTTAATATCTTTGAGCAAAGATCCATAAAAGACAAACAAATGACTAATGGTGATATTTTCAAAACAAGACTTGAAAGATAATTAATCATAAGGTTTCTTCTCTTCAGTGGATAAGATTTTGCATATTGGAAGAGAAGGATATGTTATTTGGTCAAGCCACTGATTATCAATTGTGGAAGATAATCATGAATAGTTTACTTATCCCAGTGAAGGTGGTAGGAGATAAGCAAGTTCAAAAGGAGAAAAGTGAATGGGATTGGAACGACATCATAATGGCAAAACTCAATGTTAAGGCCAAGCACCTTTTTTTTGTGCATTAGAGCCATGTTAATAAAAGTGATGTGCCTATGTGATAGTGCCATGGAGATATGGGAGAAATTGACTATCACACATAAAGAGACTAAATTAAGTCAGAGAATTAAATATAAACATGCTCACCCTCGATTATGAGATGTTTAAAATAAAGTAAGATGAAAGCTTCAAGGAGAGGTATGATAGATCTATAGATGTTGATAATGGCTTGAAAAGCCCTAGGAAGATATATCCTAACAAGGTGATGGTTAAGAAAATGCTTAATAGCCTCCCTAAGTCATGGGAAGCTAAGGTGATCACAATTAAGGAATTAAAGGACTTTAACTTCCTTGGCTTAGATGAACTCATCGAATCACTCCTCAACTATAAACTAAAGATGAATCATGGAAAGGAGCAACAAAAAAAGTTAGGGTTACATTGAAGGCTTGCGTGAGTGAGGACAATGAGGAAGATGATGAAGAAGATAACGAAGATGAAAAGATTATCGTTCTTGCTAGAAAATTTAAAAGGTTCATCAAGATGAATAAGGAAAAATAATTTCAATAAAGAAAAGTTAAAAAGGTAATATGCTGTAATTGCAACAAACCAGGCTATTTTAAATGCCGTTGCCCATTGAAGAAGAAGAATAAGAATGCATTGTAGCAACTTGGGGTGATACCGACATTTTTTATGATAAAGATTATGATGCTGAAGACTAGGATGATAAAATGCCCAACCTTTGCTTCATGGCTTTTGAAGAGCCAGAGGCAACCTCAAACATTTGTAATTTAAATTCTTACACATTTGATGAATTGCAAGATACGTTTAATAAACTTGCAATAAAGTTTTAGAAAACTTAAAACATAAAAAAATTATTTTTAAGCTAAAAATTGAAAATAATTTATTATTGAAATCAAAAATTGAGTTAAAAAAAGATAAAGTAAAAAATGATTTTTATAATAACTAGTTAACAATTAAAACTTTGGAAAAAGTTAATTTTAGAAAGAAAATTGAAAACTTGGAATAAGAAAAAAAATTATTTTAGAAAAATCCTTTCAAA